>OZ010607.1:56506867-56796867 GCA_963932145.1 Acanthosepion lycidas | reverse complement strand
CTTATTTTTCATTCCTAACAGGTTTAAAACATAGAATCTCATTTTTATTAAATATATTAACTGTATTGAATTAGTGGGAAGTAAGTTTTAGACAGTTGTTTTATTTTATTTCATTGAATCTATTAAAGATCAAATGTTTTGATTCTTGAACAATTACACCTTAATGTTGTTTATTCAGACTTTTTGGGATAATTCTAATTTACCTCCAAAGTTGCTGAAGAGCTCTTTGTTGACAAACTTACAGCACATTTGCAGATAATATGAACAATAATATTGCCAGCTACATTTAGAAATCTTACAATCTTTTTTTTTTCTCTCTTGGCAATACAATATGGTGCTAAAAATTCTTTAAACCTTATAAATACTCCTTAAATTCTGTATATTATGACTTTGTTTTCATTTTACTTTTTCTTTAAGGTATAATAAAATGAATTTTGAAGATTAAGTGAAAAACAACATGTAACAACTAATTCTCTAAAATTCCTGATTTTAAAATATTAAACTAAACTTGGACTCAACCACAATGTGCAAAGGAGAAAACATGCTGCAGCAACTTTCACTTAAAAATGAAGATTCCTTTATGAAAGGACATTTTAAAGATTTTGAAAAATAAATTTCCAAAAATGAAAATTTATTAAATGAATTTTACTGCTTAAAACTTTTTTTTCTCTCCAAGTGTCTTAATATTTACCAAGGTAATATCTTGGATATGTAAGACTCTTTTCACTTGCATGTGTGTGTGTGTGTGTATATATTATAAGGGACCATATCTGACTAGCTGTATATTATAATACAACTGCTCTTAATTAAAATGAGTAATTATATTCTCATACAATAAACTTATCTTTGTATTGTGAAAAAAATTTTTCATTCTTAATTGACTACTGTTGTTAATTTTCAAGTCACTTAACCAAAAGTGGAAATGTTAGTCACTTCCACTTTCAGGTTAGTGTAAAATTAATAATTCTTTGCTAAACAAGTAATTTAAAGTTAACTTCTTGTGTGTATCCACATCATATTCACTTAATAAAGCTAAGTGATGAACATAGCTATTCATCTTTGCTCAAAGAGTTTACTTCATTAAAATATTGTTAACTGCATCTTTTAATTTGTCATAAGGTTTTAAACTTTTAAATTACTTTTGTTAGAATTATTTCAGTATTGAATAATGTTAATGGCTGAACAAAAACTCAGTTTAGATGTCTGTTGAACTAAAGAATTTGTATTTGTATATATTTTTATACTGTAAAATATTTGATATCAAACGTTTCATAAATATAAAATTTCTCAAATATGCAGTTTCCCCAAGGAATGGCTTTATGTAAAAAAAAAATTGTGCACATCTGTTTTAATGTTAAAAGAAATACAAAGACAATTGATGTAACAAAAGTGATCATCTGGTTTTTCACAATGAATTGATAAGTTGTCTTGAAACCTAATTTACCATTTTTGTTAGGTAAGGTAGTCATTGTTTCTGCCTTGATTCCTGGTGTTTGTTTTGGAAGATTTAATAAATCTAAAATTATATACCTAATATTTTGCTTCTGCTTGTTGAATTTAAGTATTTCAAATGACACTATAAAAGCAAGCAAGTTTCACATATTAGATACAATTTAACACTTTTACTTATATAAAATACTTGAATCGCCATTAACTTTTAGGTTGCAACCCCTGCCCAAAGAAAATAACCTATATACCACTTTTTTTCTTTTTTTTTTTTTTTTTTTTTCTCCCCTTTGTGTTCTCCACATAACAGCAGAAATAGGTGACTTTGGAAACTTTTTGTACAGTAATTTCTTAGTTTTTTTTTTTTTTTTTTTTTTTTTTTTTTTTTTTTTTTTGCTACCCTGGATTTCATGTGATACTTACCAGAAATTTAATAAATGGACACTTATTTATTTCTCTATTCTTTATAAAGCAAAACGGAAACTGCTAATTTCAAGACTACTCTAATTTTAGTATTAAAATCTGGATTCTTTGCTCCTTTTTTTTTTTTTTTTTTTTTTTTTTCCAAGTCCAGGCTCTCTATCATGCTAGTTGTAATGGATTGAAACAAAAGTTCCTGGTATTTGTATTCAAATACAATAGATTTATTCAGATGTATTTAAATTTTCTTTTTTGGGGGGGGGGTCACACATGCTATCCTCTCTCTCTCTCCCCACATGGCCAGAAAAGGAGGGATCTGTGTGTATGTACTTCAGAAGTTGTACTGTTATTTGGATGGCGTATAGCTTGTGATAGGTCAAAAACCCCTACAATATCTGTTTAAGGCTTACTACATGAATAAGAAAATTCAACAATGGTTTCTGAAGTTGCTACAATTGCCATATAGAATACCTTTCAGGTAGGGAGAACACCTGTACAGATCTGTTATCACTAATCCCAGGGGTGAATGGAACAGGATTTGCTGGGAGTAGAGCCTGATGTGCATAAGTTAAATTAATGTAATATTTGGAACGACTTGGATAAGGAAAAGAGGTGATGAGTCCATGGTAGATGAGGAAAATGAGGCATTAAAGGAATCAAAGGCAGGTACAGTGAGTGGAGGAAAGGCAGAAGTAATTGTAGAGAATCCCAGATTGAAGCTGTATGCACCTATGCAGACCATGATATTGGAGCAATGTCATGAAAAGATGAGACAAAAATATAGTTGTGACATGTCAGGTAAGCAGTGGATAGAGCAAAGTGGCACTGTTATTCGAAAATGAAGTACCCTCATACCCCTTTGAGAAAATCAATATGAATATATCAGGATCTTACCGTGTACACCCAGAGGAAACTAATATATAGCTAGTTTTGTGGATTGGTTGATGAATTGGATCAAAGCCTTCATGCTAGGAGATATGGCTGCTCTGCTGGTGAAAGAGATTCCCTAGATTTGAGGCACCCTTAGAACTTGTGACTGATAATGGGTCAGAAAACATGCATGGTGATGAACCATGACTTGAAAAGCTTAAATAAACACACATAACAACCTTCCCTTATAATTCACAGAGTAATGCAAAGGTGGAATGATTCCACAGATTTTTAGGGGCCTTGTTAGCTTTATTGTCTGAGAGAGAATGGGAATTAGTATTGAATCACGCATTGGCAGTAGCCAGATTCCCTATCAATGGAAGTAGCAGGTTCCCTGGCCATACATCATGTATGGCCAGGATGTTGTGTTGCCCATGAACAATTTCCTGTGACCCAGAAGGAAATATGTAGGCAAAGAGTTCATAAAATGCTGAGCAGCAACATAATTTTTATGCAGGCCAGAAACAGTATACATATGTGACACTTGGGGGGCTGATCCTTGGCCACAGTCACCAATGTGGTACCTTTAGCCGCCTTCAGTCACAGTACCAATAACATACCACCTTCTGGGTTTTAAGATCTTTGGTCAGATCTGAACATGTAGTACTCAAGCCCTTGGGCTTGTCTTGCATGTAAAATGCTGCAGTAAGTTACCGAAGTAACCTGTTCAGTCCCAACCTTTATCCTATCTCACATTGTGAATTTTTAATTATAGGATAGTCATGTCTAATTGTCAGAATCTTTGGTACCAAAGTCAATCTGCTAAGGTGAAGGTGCACATCAATAAAAATAAAACAAAATATGATGCACAGATAAATAACAAAGTTCACCTTTATATTGGTTCTTTGGTTTACAACAATTATTGTCCCAACCTGCCTTAAATGAATGTGACACTTATGCAAGTTCTCAGGTGGATTACGAAATTCTGTTTTCAATATGAAGTTTGTTATTGTAATTCTGCTTTTTTGGCATTATCTGAGTTCTGTTTTTTGGTGTTAACTTCTATGTGCTTTTCATATTAACTTTGTCGGTACAAGGGTGAAGATTACTTCTTGGTCTTAGCGTAGTTTTTCTTCAAAGTCGGTGTTCCTGTTCTTGACAGGAGTCACGTGGGCAGTCTCAGCGAGCTGGTCTGTCTTCAATACAGACTCTTAACAGTGCTCGATGAAATTCTCTGCAGTTCTCTAGACAACTTGTTTTCTCAGCCTCGTGTGTTTGCTTATATGGGCCCTTGCTCCATATCAGCGTGGAGCAAGACATGGCCTGGGGTTTTGGTGATTCCCCTAAATCCAATAAAGATTCATTGTTTAAAATTGCTTACACTTGCAATTTTTGGTAAGACCTCTTCTTTTGCCAGGTATGGTCACAGGATATTGATCTGCTCCCATCTATTGGCACTAACACCTTTCGAAGGGCATTAATAATTTCTCCATCTTTCCTGTTTTAGCTGTGCCCACCACTATAGCTACCACCCGACCAATGGCTTCTTGATCTTCATGACAATTCAATTTACCTCATTTAGAAGACTTTATCTCCTCAATGTTTTGCTTACATATGATTTTCCGGCTTGTCAGCATTAAAATTAAAATTATCATTCAGAAATTTGCCTACACAAGTCTTTTTCTCACCTTGTCAAAATTCTGGTATTTAACACGTCCCTTGATTGGCTGTTCCTTAAATTCTATGCCTGTTTATGAAGAATCTGTTTTCCACTTCTGGACGACAGATCGTATCTGCATTCCACTTCTTAACACCTTCTTCAACACTTCTTTAACACCTGTCTGCTTTCTATTGGGTTTTGATAACCAGCATTTTTAATGAACCTCATTCATTGTCAAGATAGTCTATTTGTAAAATTACGGCTTACACACTTTCTTGTTTTATTACCCTCCTGGCTGACTCAGCCCATCCCAATTATCTCCAGCATCTTTTGTAATTAATTACTCTCACACTTACCACATTGCACTATCAAACCATTATTCTTTCTACAATTCTCATTCTCTGAGAATCTTAGTTTATTCTTAAAAATAAAATCTTTAATTTTCTTCATTGTAGATGATCAGTCTATTCTTCATTATATCTTCTAATCCCTATTTTCCAGTGTTAAATATTATAGCTGATCAGTCTATCTTTTAATCCTTATTTTTCAGTGTTAAACATCTTCCAGCATTAAATTGTGTCATACATAGAACTCAGAAGAGAAATCAGGAAGTTAACAAGGAAAGACATGAAGTAAAGCTGAGTGTAGGAGACCTGCTGTTATATGGAGCTCACATGAGACAAGGAAAATTAGATCAGAAACAGTCCCTACTACAAAACAGTGGAACAGAAAGGATCAGTTATTTGGGACCAAGTGGCTGGAAAATGAAGCAAGCTGATGCAAATGATTTAAAACTGGCTGTCATAAATTAATGGGATTTCCCAGTAGAGAAGGAAAGAAAAAATGCAATTTGCTGAGTAACACTGGCAGAACCACAGGCAGAAATAGAAAAGGAAAAACCCAGGTGGAAATGGAATCAAGCCCTCATAGATCGTTAGCGACAATCCGGATATAGGCTCAGAGGAAGAAATCTTGGAAGACTGGGATACAGAAGATGAGATTCCTTTAGCAGATTAATGAAAAGAAAATCAGAGGGCCGAGAGAGATTCAGAAGAATGGGATATAAATGATGAGATCCCGCTAGCAGAATTAAAAAGGAGAAGTGAATGTCAGAATTTAGCCAGGGAAGTAGAGTTGTCCCTGAGGATGAGATTAAGAAATGCCAATGAAAATAAAGCATGCAGGAGGCAGATGAAGTTGAACGCTCTGATGAGGAGGGGTTATGTAGGGGTAGTAAGGAGGTGATGATTGAGAATGTGTCTGAATGGATTCAATATTGGCATAACCTCTTGGGAGAATGCACATGCCTGGGTGCATGTTAGCATTAGGGTTCAGTCTCTCCAGTCACCTTAATGCAGAAGTAAAGTTATATGATTCAATGGGTGGTAGATGAAAAGTGTCTGCAGAAAGCACTCTTGATTGATGACACTTCTGTTGTCTTTGCAGGGTGTCTCAGTTGAGAACACTGATGCTCTTCATGGTGTTGTTGATAATAGAAGTGCTGAGACAGAGCTCTTTTAAACTATTTAAAGTGGTGAACTTACCCATTCCATACCCAGAAATAGATGGGAAGGGAGGAATAGGAGCCAGATATAAGATACATTATCTGCCCCTATGTGGGAAGAAGTAAGTTTATGCTATTAGCAATGGAAAAAGATATAGAATGTAAAACCAATGTGCTAGGAACATGTCCATCTAAAAGTTCCATCCATGTAAAAATTGGTCATTGATCATGTATATTGGATTATTTAAGGGAGACATAGAAGCAATATCAGAAAGTTACCAGATAGAAATAAAGACTGGGGAAATGTTACCTTGGCTTTGTGAATCTATCAGATATGGGTGGTAGAGGGTAAAATTATCAAGTCTGTGCCACACTGTGTGAGGAAGAACCATTAAAGCAACAATTAAAGTCAAACCAACCCTTACCAATAGGAATTGCACATGAGATATTCTATCTTTGGGGAGTCATTAGCATTACCACCATATTATCAAGCAAAAGAGAAGTATGTGACCCAAAATTCTTTCTCATCCCTAGTAAAAGTGTCAGCAAGTAATTGAAAGAGGTTGTGGGAGCCATTGACTAAGGAGTTACCTGAGATTAAAAAATTCCCAAATTGTTGGGTCCAGTAGAATAAGTTCTCCTGAAGCAGCTAGTGAGCATGCTAAAAACAGAGTGGATCCACTGGTGACAAATTGGGAGTTGGTGTAGTGACATTGTCATCTTTGTCAGGGACAGTTATTATAATAATAGTAATAAGCTTAGCAATAATACTAAAACTAAAGAGAGAAAATAAATCAAAAAACAAGAGCCTTAATAATAAAGGAGGATATGCTGTTAAACAGAAAACACCAAGTGAAAGAGTCATTTTCGAATAACTAGGAAAGATCTTATAATGCTGTAAGGACTTTGAAATGTAAATGTTACAGAAAGTTAAGTTAGTGTTAAGTGTACAAAGGATATCAGATTACTAATAGAAAATTACTGGAACAATAATTTGGAACTTTTAAAAAAAGAAATGGATTTTGACACTATAAGAATTAAAATTAAGGATGTGTTGATCTAAAATTTATTTTTAAAACAATAATCTTTGTAGTTTACAAAGAGCGGCAGAATAATTAATAGCAAGGTGATAAACAATAGTGTCTTGTTGGAAACCAATCGATGAAAAAGTAAATTGTTTATTCTCGGAGGAGTGAAGTTGTACTTTGGTAGTATGTCAGTATGTTCGCACTAGAAAAACAGATATGTCACCAGTCTGGGACATGTGAGGATAGATCTTTTAATAAAGAGGCAAGCCAACCGGAAGAGTCAGAGTTTTTGGGGTTCATCTGTCTTTGAATGCAGTTGAACTGGGTGGAGAGATGTCAGAGATTGAAACAGAAGTGTCTGCTGTGTGTTGCTGAAGCTGAGGGTGAAGAAACGAAATACCACCACTAACATATAAATACTGCTACTACTAATACTACTGCTACTATTACTACTACTGAGAACGGGAACATCGAAAATTGTACTAGTTGCACTAATAACAGACCAAAAAGGGTTAAAACGAAGGCCACATCTCCTTTCCAAAATTATTCAATTTATTTGTGTTCGGTTTTTTTGTGTGTGTTTGCTTTCATATAAAAAAAAAAGCTTTTGTCCTTTCAAATTCAAATCGACTTGTTATATTTATTTTTTCTGTTAACCTAATTCTCACTTGACGAACTCGCAGGTGAACTCCGGGAGAGCTTCCGGATTTCTACGATCTCATGACCACTCTCCAGGATCAAAACAATCACAATGTGGCTGGAGGGTGGCTTTGAATTGACATTGGGAAACAGAGGTTTGTCTAACCTGTAATACTGGACCAAAAGCTGGTTGTGGGGTGAGCATACGGTGTTACATAAGTGCTAAGAAAAGCTCTACTGCTCAAAGATGAGAGTACACACACATTTTGTGTACAGAATGGGTACACAAGGCACAAAGGAAACTGAAATGTTGCAGACTTGCTGCAAAAACAGACTGCTGCTACTACAATTATCACATAATGGGAGGATTGAAGAGACGTGAAAAACAAAAACAAATCAAAAGCCTCAAAAATACTCAAATAACCATCTTGCTGCCTAGGTGTTTAGATGACGCATGTTTGCGTAATATCCTAAAAAATTATTGTTAGATTTTCTGAAGTGTTTGTCATTGAAGAGATCTTCCAGCTAGCTTTGGCATTGGGGTGCCAGCTTTTAGGATCACATGAAAAACAAGTTACCACACTCCCCATACGGATGACAAAATGAACAAGTAAACGATCAGTGTCAAAAAACAGCTTAATTTCAGATTGTGTGTGACGTTCCAAAACAGCCACTAAAGACACATCAGATGAGATAACAACAGAGTATGACACTCCCCACTACTCCCAGTCCCTCTGCACAATTCACATCTGCCAGACAAAGTGTTTGGTTGGCATTCATTTTACGTTCAATATCAATGGCCAGAAGCTACCTAGTCACAATCGATTCCGTGAGCAGGCTTCAGGTTTGCTTGCAATTGCTATGTATAATGTATGTCAGGAGTAGTAGGTTATCTTTGCCAACTTGTACCAATTTCTGATTTTGCAGTGATCTTGACCGAGTCATTAGAGTGTATGAGAAGTAGTTAGCAACTTCAAATATTAAAATACTTAATAATTTTAAGTTAAAGAATAGATATATTAGAAGATAAATATGATTAATTGGACTGGAGTCTAATAGAAAGAAGCCCAGTTTAAAAATATTCACTTAAACGCATAAAGTACTTATAAGGAGAACTTTGGAAGAGTTTGAACTCAAGTTAAATTAAGTATGATTCAACAAAACTGACATCCCCCATCCAACTGCATAACTCCAATGAAGTTAACATGACATAACTAATGAATTTGCCAAATGTCCACAAGATTTTTGGTAAGTTTAGGGTTTGTTTGTTTTGTTTTTTGCATATTTAAATTCATTTCAATGTAAATTTTGTAAACTTTTTTGGAAATCCAAGGCAAGATTGAAAAACACTTCATAGTAAGATTTTCTGGGTTATATAACAGGATGTTTTTTTTTTTTGAACTGAAGTCTATATAAACGGCATATGTATGTACAGAAATGAATAGAGCCTGAGAGAGGTACCCAGAGATCTTCAGAGTACATGCTTCGCAGTTGAACGATTACAGATGTCTCTCAGTGCATCAAGAGTAGAAAAGTGTAATTGAGACAAAACTGGCCCATAGCTGTTGTACATTTAATTTTAAAATGTTGCTAATTTTTCAAGTGTAATTTTTTCTGTTGGTATGTTTACACCCTTTTCAGCAAGATCACTTGACACTAAAGAAACACTTCAATCAAAATCATGACCAATAAAGCCAGTGTGTGTTATTTTCTAACAGAATCCACTAGACATGAATTCTGTTGACAGAAATGAATTATTGAAATTGTAAGCCACCTTCATCTCTTCTGCTTTCACTTTTAAAATTCACAATCCAGATATGAATTGGATAGAAAGATGCATTGAAATGTCACCTTTCACAATATGGATAGTTAAATAGAAAAAATCCCATATGACAGGTTATATTCTTAAAAAAGGCTTCCAACTATGTTTTTAATGTATGCACAAGGAGAGGGAATGAAATGTAAACAATACATGGTGTAAATGTTATCAGTTCAGTCACTGATCCCACCAGGTTGTATTTCCATCTTCAATCTAGTCAGTGTTCACCAAAAGCTCTGTAAGAACATCATATATGCTAATGCAATAAAAGCAAAACAATACTCTTAACTCCCCCTCCACAGGATCTGAGCTCCTGCTCTTTTTTCCCTTCCTGTCATTCACTAGCTTCACTAACCTTGTTGAGTAATACTAACCTTAAGTGTCAAGCAGTATTCCCCCCACCCCTCATCACTTGGGCTGGTGTGTCATCTCATTAGGATTGTTTTTTTTAGTTTCCCAAAATCCTATGATATCATGATTGACAGTGAAGTCTACTGTGAACCCTTCTATGTACATTATGTAATACAGACAAAATTGTGTAATCCTGGCTGTGGTAAACTTTTGTCTCTTTATGTCCAAGCACATGTCAGAGTCAGAACTCTTTCAATAAAATGCACAACACTGTTGATAACTGTAACAACAGGTTTGCATATAAAGAAAAAACTGGTTGAATATAATCTCTCTATTATCTACTGCCAAATCAAGTTCTCTATGGTGGGATGATGATTTGGGAAATATCGCAAATACTAAAGTAATAACCAGTCAGTTGACTCTCACACAGTTCTATCATGTGTGTTTTCACACCAGTCCAAGAATCATAGGTGTACTTTTTAGTGATGACTGGAGTATGAGCAATCTTGGGCTGGTCCGAGCTGACTTCTCCAGGTTGGGACCAATCTCTGACTGTCCATTTTTACACTTCCACAGGAAATGCAATCAGAGTGAATCACTATTTCTGTCAACTTCTTGTCAGCCAATTTCCTATCTGTCTGTTGGCTTGAAAGTGTGTGTGTGTGGGGGGGGGGGAAACTGTCACTTATATAGACAACCCCACCCTCCAAATTTTGACATTGATATATCTAATTTCTTCACTGACTAGGAGACAAAAAAAAAAAAAAAAAAAAAAAAAAGGTACTTCCTTTGTTTTAGAATCTTCCTACGTATCTTTCTGTAAAGATAATTATGTTTTGGTGCAACATAAACACACACCAATTTTGAAGATTAACACAAACCAAATGTTTTATTATTCCTTTTCAAGTATAATTTGTAAGAACACACATTCTGAATGGATAGTGCAGTGTAAACAAACTAGCAAATTTTAATTTCTCACAGGGTTTCCATAGATTTGTGCAAAAAAATAAAAAAAAAAAAAAAAAAAATCTCAGGACATTAAATTTCAAGGACTGAAACCACCCACATACACACAAAGTGACTGTTCATCAATTTTAAAAACAAACATTCTACACATTTTGGAGTTCTAATACATTTGAAAATTTTGAATTACACACTTTAATTCTAACTGCTATACATTTCAGCTATTTAGACAACTCATGGTTTGTGAATGTCACAAAAATTCTTGATTGTTGTACATTTCCTGTGAAGTTAAGTATAATCGTTTTAATGTACAGAACTAGAAATAGAAATTTTCACAAGACTACACATTTTAGCTACATTTACTATTCATGGCTTTCATTAAACAGAACACAATGAGGTTAATATTTTTTCAATTCATCTACTTTAGCATTCAGTTCCTCTTCCAATTTTGATATCTCTATGAACTTGTCCTTTGCAGATCTTCACATAGCATTGGACTTTATATTCAGTGTGAAGTTCTGAGTTAGCTATGCAGAGAAAGCTGAATTGTCAGCTGACTTGAGCAAATCTTGTGTGCAACTTTCAAGCTTGTGTTTTTTGATCTTCAATTTCTATAAGCATGGATTTTCATTTTTAATCAGCTGCTTCTTCCTTTTTTCTTCTCAGCCTCAAGATATTGGTTGTATGCTGTTCCAGCATTGGAAGCACTGCAGCCTTAGTTATGAGAACATTCCCAGCACCTCCAACTGTGGCCAAATAGTCCATGATAAGGCTCTGTGCAACCAGAGTCTGCTGTTTCATGTTTCATCAGTGAAAATTTCCTTATTGACCAAGAAACCTTTCTCCACTGAGGCCTGTCCATGAGAGAATACCAGCAATCTGCAAAGAACTGTCCAGTTTTTGATATTCTTTGTTGCTAAAAAAAAAAAAAAAAACAAAACGTCCAAATGGTCTTCATGCTTGCTGAAATTCTTGAAAGCAATATTTCCAGCAGCCTTCTCCTCAAATTCTTTATACTGTCTTCTATAGCAGTTTTTTTTTTCCACAAATGGATTCAGGGTTTAGCCATGCAAGTGACCTTACAAGAGGGTATCTAAGGGGAAAAGTTTCGCAATGATGGCGATGAACATTGCATGCAAATTTGCAACAGAGACAAACAGATCTTTTGTTGATACATTTCCATTTTGGGATAAATTTTGCATAGCCCTATCTGCTAGAAATCGTCACTCAATCTTTGCATGTTTGGGTTTGAGAAAATTCATTAATTTCAGTCATTATTAGCCTGCAAACTTAAAAAATAACATTTTTATTTTTTCAAAAGGTACATTTTCTATTCTATCATCCTTCCAATCTACATTTTCTTTGAATCAAATTTGATTCTCAAACTTGTTACTTTTGGCAACAATTTAGACAAACGTAGTTTACACAGATACACATTGACAAGGGATATATGTAAAGTATCTATTTTTTCAGCATGAACTCACATCCACCCCATTGATGAGATCAAAAGGACTTTTTTCTTTTACTTTAGAAATTGACAAGTGAATAAAATTTCTTCAATTGTTCAAATTTTAAAAACCACTAATAAATTTTTCAAGATTCTACTAATATGTATTATATTACTTAAAATAATTTATTATTTTCCTTTCAACTACAAATTCAGTGAGTGTGAATTCATTTATCTTTGATGGAGATGTTTACTTGTCTCTGACACCTTTTATCTTTGCTTTTCCTTTTTTTTTGTTGTAACAGCTTGAAGAAGATGCCTTCATATTCTTTCTCATCACCTACACAAGAAAATACAGAAGTAACTATGAGGTCATGAACTCATTCATGTTTGGTGAAGCACCATTTGCCCCTTAAGACATTTTTACCAGTTCATTTAGAATATCTTATCAAAATTTTCTTCAAAACAATTGTGAAGAAAATTGCAATAGAACAAATGAGATTATTATATATGTTAATGAACAGGAATAAAAACAATCAGATTAAAGTTTTTAAGTTTATTAAAATTAAAATCAATTTTTTTTTTTCATAAACAGACACGCACAGGACAAAACAGTGTAGAATATTACATTGCAGGCAAAATTTAAAGTATAAATTTGTTTATATTAAAAAAAAAAAAAAAAAATTAAACTTGTCAAGAACTCAATTTTATGATAGTCTGCTGTAGAGCGGTGGGGAAGGAAGAGAAAAACCTGTAATTTTTTTTTTTTTAATAGAAATTAATGATTTATCCCCAGGAATTTAGAAGCCTTGAACAATGATGGTATGTTTTTATTTTAAATATATATTCTTTTTATTCATAAATTATGAAAAAAAAAGAAATTGAAATTGTGCCCAAACATAGATTGTAAATTTATTTAAGGACACTGTATGTATAAACATGCATGTCAAATCAGGTTGATCATTAGGCAGAACATTAAATTTTATTACAGAAATAAAATTTTTACCAACTTTAAAAGCTAAAAAGAAAAAAATCACAGTATTTTGATCAGCAAGCCATGGAGGCCAAATGAATTAATTTCATTTTAATATCAGAACTTTATTATTAAAAAATTACTTTAGAAAACAGCTGATGGTAAATCACAGTTGTTATGGAGAAGATAAAAGAATTATGAAGAATCTTTAATAAATGGATCACTTGCTGCTTGATAAAGCTCAGTATGCTTATCTATAGATTGGCATAACAGCATTTGAAATTGAGATCTACAAGCAGACAAAAGAAATGAGAGTAATTTGGAATAAAAAAAAAAAAAAAAAAAAAAAAAAAAAAAATCAGCGGAGCACCAATGGCAATCTTGTTCTTGTCCAAATATTTTCAGCCAGGCATTACTCCTGGAAATGCAAACAGAAATATTCAATTTTTCACAAAATTTGTACAGAATTAATAAAATTGTCAGAGAAAACAAAATTTGACATAAAATCATTTTTATGAAGCATATGGAATTCAGTATCATTCTAAAAAGAGAGAGTATTACTGATACCAACACCAACACCATATCCACTTTCTATTATATAAAACCCAATATTTCAGTCACATTTCTGACCTCCCAAAATTCAGATAAGATATTGCATTGTTTTAGTAACGTAGGCTCACTCAAGTCTAAAATCATCTGAATCAGGCAAATTTGCCTTTTTTCCTCCATGTTACTTTACTTTTGATTTAGTTCTTTTTTTTTTTTTTTATTTAATGATAGGGGTGTATCATTGAATAAAACTAAATTATCTTGCCTAATAAAATAACATTTGATAATTGTATAAAGTGCACACATACTATGCTGATAGGAGACAAGTGTTGACATAAATAATCTTATCATTTTTTACAAGTATTATACTGGTTGAATATAAACAAGAAAATACAAGGAATTTGTGGTAAGTAAAATGTAATTGCAAAATTATTTAAATATGCTTTAATTTTTTCAATAGTGCAAATAAACTATCATGTGTGATACAAATCAAGCTTTCTCAGATATTTTATGCTTGTTCTCAAGGCACACTAAGCATAAAGCAAGATAAAAAAATATCTAATCACTGGGATTTTCTACCACAGTGCAAATAATGGGTAGAAACACTTGAACTCAGTCACATTTGGAAGAAGTTCAAAAGATAAAATTGTGTTGAACTTTTCTAAAGCTATAAAAACTATGAGAAAACAGCCAAGTACCATGATAAAACCTGATATGATATTTGGCCTGTTTTGAGTTCAATTGTTCAAACTACTGAACTCATTCTTTGAAATTTTATAATGCAACTTGAAAGTTCTTCATCACATTATAAATAAATATATAAAACAGTACAATTATTGATATTTTTAATTTCAGATATATAAAGATTGCCATGGGTCATAAGGACCTTAAAAGAGAAAATCTATTGTAAAGCACTAAATTGGAAATTTCAAAAAAGTTCAGAGAATAATCAAAATTGAAAATATTGGCAAAATAAGAATAAGGAAAATACTTGAGGAATGTCAGAAAAAGTTTCAGAAAAAAATAAAAAGAATCAAGAAAAGAGGATTTACTAGCAACAAAATATTTGAAAATTTGGTGTTGCAAATGTTAATAGCCAATCATAGAAACATGCAAGTTGGATGAAGAAGTATATAGAAAACTAAATTCTCAACTAATTTTTATTGATAATTTTAACTGATGGTCGGGTCCTCCATGGAAATAGTCAACCAACACTACTTAAAAAACGATAGTGGCGTAATGTATTGCAGGCAGTAAAATTATAATTCCTTTCAAAATTGATGATGGTTCAAGATAAATGCAGAGAATTATAAGTTCTCGGAAAATACATTTATAATACAATTCATAACTAAGAAGTTAAAGAGTATAGTTCTCATAGTACAATGCTACTTTACATTCTGCAAAACTTACCACCTTTCCAAAAGAAATCTTATAGAACTGATGACCTAGTATGAACATGTAAAATAATGATTTATTCTTTTATGTGGGATATTGCATTAATAAATGTTTCTCTGGCCTATATATTTAAGATTTATTTATAAAATTATGTTGCACTTTGTTTGCATAACAAATCCTGACACCGGCAAAACAAGTTAAATAAGTTAACTCAGAATAAAAAAGTATCATTACTAAGCACCAGAGCCAGTTTCATTTAAATGTCAGATGCTGTTGACATCTGCTGATGCTTGCATTTTCTTAGCATCAACAATGAAACATTTACAAGTGATCAGAAAATAAGAAACTAAAACAGCAGTTCAATTACTTGATATGTAAATTATTTCATATGAATCTAGAAGGTATTGGAAAAGGGAATGTAATGGTGAAACCTTAAATGAGTAATTACTGCCTTAGATAAAAGGAAAGCTAAGCTGCATTGCTATTTACAAAGGTATTTATTTATTATTTCAAGAATCCATATCATCACTTAAATTGTTGTAGCAGAATTTTGCATTGAAATGTTATTTTTAAAACAAAAATAGCAATGACATTCTTTTTTTCAGAGGCTCATAGAGATAAAATTACCAAAAGATTTTGTAGAGTGCACAGAGAGAATACAGTTTAAGTGTCAAGGACAGAATATAACAACAGTCAACTAAATATTAAAATTGATATTAATGCTGAGCTTAATTAAAAAAAATGATCGATAAAAAATTATTGTAGTATTAGTGATATGATAAATGTGAAGAGTAGGATGCTTGGTGAGATAGGGGCCAAACTAAAATCAATTTCAAAATTCAGTTTCCAAAATTAAATGCTCTTGGAATTGGTACATACCTGATTTTCAGATTCTTCTGTTTTTTTCTGAAAAGAGAAAAAAATTGTAAATAAGCTGCAAAGATTAAGACATTTTGAAAGAGAAAATTAGTTCTAGAGATCATGCAGGGTTGAGAGAAAAAAGAAGACTGGACATCTGTACTGGCAAAATATGGTTAGTAGAAGAATCAGTGTTAATGAAACCTGCTTTCTTATTTTTCTTTGGCAGTTTAAATAGAAGTTAGTGAAAGGAAATAATTCACTCCCTGTGTTAAAAGACAAAAGTTAAAACAAAAAATAAAATGTAATAATAGGACAACAGGAACTTTGTAAGGATTTAGAGTTTTTCATATTTTTTTTTTCTTCTTTCAAGAGAGATTAGCATTTTTTAATCTCTTGAATTAGCTAAAAAAATTAGATTCCAAAGAAAAAACATAATATTAAAGAGAGAAAAAAATGTACATTTTTAAACTACTTTACAACACACACAAAAAAAGCATTTTTATAATTATTTTGACAGTGGTTAATGAAGATAAAAATGTTATTTCTTTAAATAACAAGTAGAAAACAAAGCTAATTGCTAGTTTATTCTCTATTAGATTGTGTAAAAAAACTATATATATATATATATATATATATATATATATATATATATATATATATATATATATATATATATCTCATACTACTTCAATACTTACCAGAAGAAAATTGGTATTTAGTAATTTCTTTACACATAGCTATAAGAATAATATTTGCTTGAAAAAAAAAAAAAAAAAAAAAAGTTGATGTCAAAATACTTATTGGTACCTAAGAAACATAACCTTTTATTTGGAGAAGTAAGGTGCAGAAATTAAAACTGGTTTATTTTAGCTACAAAAATCTTGGTGTATTCATCACAAAATATCAATGGTTCATATCTATAAAACAATTCAACTCCTCAAAATAGGAACAAACTAATGATTGAAAAAATTGCTTTGTTTATACAATGTTTATTATACTAAACTTAATAATTACACTGCATTAATGAACTTTATTTTAAAAGTGTGATTTGTGTAACTTTTGGAATTTTACATTAAGAGTAAATACAACAAAATTGGATACTAGTATTGTGAACCAAATTTTGGCTATTTCAAAAATGTATGAGAAAATTGTACATACATTTTTTGACAATAGCTTAACTAAATCCAGATTAACACATTTGTCTATTCTTTCTGATTGTATAAAAAAAGTTTGTTTTGTTATAATTAACAAACTTTTATAGATATACACAAAAGGTATCAATGAAGAATCATGATTTATGATATATTAGAAATATGAAATATATTTGTTACAAAACATGAAGCAATTAGGTTGATGCAAAAATATTGTCGTTTTTTGACGTTAAAAAATGTCAAAAACGACTATATTTTTGCACCAACCTAATATTAAATTCAAATATTCACATTGAATAATATCAACTATCATGTAGCAACATAAGATTTTAAAGCTGTAAATCTTTTTCAAGATCAAACACTGAGAAAGCAGTGGGTGGTTATGAAAGAAAACCATGTTGAACTATCCAGAAAAGGTTCACAGATGTTACAAAATGCTAAAGTGTATAAAAAGCAATTATTTAAAAAAAAACAAAAAACAAAGCACACGTGTAATTCAAATAAATGTTATTTCAATCTGGTCATTATTTTCTGAATAACTTAATATTTACTCTGTTATAGGAACACTGGCCCCTTTTTAAAAACTCACAATTTAGGCTAAGGACTAAATCAACTGGACAGGTGTATACAAAACAAGTGACTTGTACAAGATGCCAATATTTGTATGTATGTGAGAGTATAAGATAGCTCAAAAACATATGGAATATATGACCAAGTGTCTTGAAAAAATATATATTAACATGAATTTGTGTAAACATATTTAATGTAGGCATATAAAGACATGCTAAATCAGTTCATGCAAATCCCACAACTTGAAGGTTATACTAATCAACTTAATTTTGTCAAATGCCTTTCAGTAATAAAATAAAAAAATAAGAAAAAGTGTACTTGCTAATGCAATTATACCTATGAGAATTTTTTCCAGAGATAGAGAGCAGAGGTAAATAGAATTTCAGATCTGATCTTACTAAGAGAAAGATAGTGAAAGACAAAATTAGGTAAGTGTGTGTGTGTGTATATATATATATATATATATATATATATATATACACACACACACTAGGAAAGATGCTAAAAGTTTTTAGCCCAAGCAAGAAGGGATACTCCCTACCATTCTGATATTTGGTCAGATTTTGGAAAGTGGATTGGACCAAGAAACTTTTCAGCACCACTTGTATATATGTAATTATAGGCACATGACATATAAATGGGAATGTTTTTGTGAATTGCAGATACAATCAAAAAATATTTTAAAAAATAACTTAAAATTGCATACACACATTATATGAAGGAAAATATCCCTCTAAAATAAGCTTGTTATTCAAACAGATTACTTACAAAAACATTTCTCAGTTATGATCATCCTTTAGCATTTTGAAATAACTGTAGATAACCTATTTTATTTTGAGAAAAAACCAAGCGACTATGACAAATATATATATATATATATATATATATATATATATATATATATATATATATATATATATATATATGTATGTATTACACACAGAGGCCAAAAGTCAAACACCTACCTAAGCAGTAAATCAGGCTATCCAAACAAAGTAAAAATGCTTCACAGCACCAATGAGGCACAGCTCGAGTGTTGCATGCCAATTTTGTCTGGGGCCATTTCAGTCATGACTGAGCTAAAGCTGGTGGTCAACATTTCAGTGTCTTCCTCCAATGAAAGTACCATGCACTGATGGTTGCTTGAAAGGCCTTACAGCTAGTGGGATCCTTCAGGCAGTCAATTTTGAATTTGAACCTGATGTTCTTGGGCTTAATCTTTTTCACCCTCACCTAAGAATTCATGATCATATGTTTATGGTCACTTATTATGTCAGCACTGGGAAATCTCATTCTTGCATTGTTGACACTCAATTAAAAATGTTTTTGAACTAGGAGAAAGAGTCAATGTGATTATGATGCGTTATGTTCTAAAAGCCTTTTACTCTTCAAGAGTGTTACCCAGTACTAGGTTATAGCTGACATTTGCCTCTCTCACTGGGAGTGTCATTACAAGATGGGCCATAATGCTCTTCCCAGTCTTTCCTTGATTGTTGGCCAACTTTGGCATTATAGTCCCCGTGAATGATTATGTCTTTCTTTTTTATTTGGTTGATAATGCCCTGGAGTTGCATGTAAAACTTTTCACTTTCTTTATCATCATGGTCACTAGTAGGGGTATGAACTTGAATGATAGTGATGGTTTAGACATATGGTGATAAATTTGCTGGATATAAGATAGCACCTAAGCATGGATCCTTTGATGGCTTTGTTGACAAGGATTCTCACATATAATGGTCAATTTCTCCAATGTAGTTTTCTTTCACTTTTACATATTTACTGATTTAAAAAGTAGAATTATTTCTTACATGTAGCAGTTAAATATATGGATAAAAATCATAATTACTTATGCAAAAAATATAACCAATGCAATTGTAACATTGCTTAAATACTGTCATTATTTTCTGACAGCAAATTAGCTTCATAGATTTAATATATTTCATTGCATTGAATATTTGAATACCAACCATATTGTTTACAATAAAATAAAATTATTGATATCTAAAATATTCCTATCATTAAACAGAAAACACATTTTGACATCTAGAAAATAACTCAAGTTCTTACAATTGATAGAGATTTTTAATATTAAAAAAAATGTTACTATATGAAATAGGATTATAAATTAATATAAAAAAAGTTATGAGTATTTTTTAGGATTCTATGATTTTCCAGATTCTTTTAATAGCAGATTAAAAATCTTAGAAGTTTTGTAACAATGTAGATAATATTAGAGCATTTTTCAATATGACAAGCTACAGAATGAACCTCTTATTTCATACATTTTGTATAGTTACAAACTTTATTATTGATAGAAATATTAAAAAAAAATCAATAAAAAATATAAAGAAGGCAATTGACAAAATAAAGAATAGTGAGGTATAGAGGCATGCCATTTTGTACATGTTTATCAAATGATGAGCTTTAAAATATCAACATGCTGAGGAGGAAGAATTTGAAGGAGGAACATGAAAAAGTTTTCAGGAGACTGAATATTTAACAACCTCCTCTTCAACTTCTGCTTTATCCACTTTTTCTTCTATTTCTGTTTTTTGTTCAGATTCCTCAGACTCCTACAAAAGTGCAGTGAAAATTTGGGATGAAATGGAAATGAGTGATTTTCTTATTAACAACTAACAAGCTATGAGTAAAAAAAAATGACATAAAAACTAATACAAAAATAAAAACATCAAAACAAATACAAAAAAGAACAAAAACAAACAACAAAAACAAAAATCATAAAATGTGACTATTCAAAGAAAACTCAAATTGTTACAATTTAAAATGATGAATCAGATAAAGATCAGTTTTATAAATATAATAAATTCAATCAAATATAATTAACAAATAATGAAAACTAAAATTTTTGCAAATTAATCTTTGTATTTGTCATTAAAAGAACAGAATTAGGATTTATTTTTAAAAATGTAACAGTAACCATTAAATATTAAACATTATTTTTAAGCTAATCACATTGTTTCAATCACAATAGCTCAACACAGTTCAATTTAAAGACAGAAATTAAACAATAACAAATACTTTAATAATAAAATTTCAAATATACACTGACATGCTAAAGGTCATTGGAGAGCAATATGTAAATCTAAGTAGCAACACCACACCATAACTTCATGGAAATGCCAAGACATATAAATTGTGCTCTGATACCTGATGGATCATTGCAAATTCTGGCTAGGCTGCTCATCGCAAGGTGACATGAATTATCAGTTTGACCAGAGCAAAATAGCAGGTGCTAGACAAAAGGGACATTTAACACTCCTTAATCTATAGTGTCACATGTGTACCAGGAAGACCTGATAGAAAGCATTATGACCCACTGTAGACAGCACAGTGGTCAACTGTACATCCTAATGACTGACCAGAGGCATATGGCTAGAATTGTCAGCTGTAACAGACAAGTGATACTGGTTCAAATCATATCCACATACATTGCAAGAGATACCAAATGCATATATCAAGCAGATCAATTCAGGATAATTCCATGGGATATGATGGCAAAAGATACACTAGGGTAACTGTTAAAACTATAATCCAATTGCTTCACATGTGCTTTTGATGTCATTAATTGAACCTTGGAGATGTAACATGGTCACATTTCCAGATGATTAAGGACCCCATGAGGTCATGTGCCTCAGTTGTCAACAAGGCATCATGCAGACTTGATAGTGGTTCATTTATTGTCTGTGGTGCATTCATGTATTATAGGTTGGGTTCACTGATCTATCTGAACACATTGACTGATGACTACTACATTGTATTAGTTCATAACTATTTGCATTCATTCATAAACTTCATGTACCCCAAAACAATGGGTTATTCCACCAGGCCAATGAATGACATGACATGAGATTAATTGAGCATTTATGAGATGTTGGAGAGAGGTCTGTTTGCACATAAGATCCTGTACCTACAAAAATCATAGCTCAACATCTCTCCAGATTTTCTAACTACTTGTAAACTCAATACCCTAGGATCATGCAGGACCCCATTGCCAAGCTAGAAGAGGTCCTGTATGATCCTAGACATTTATCCTATGAATTTTGGCATGTCAGAATACATTTTTGAATTAAATATGATAGGACTTCCTTAGGAAATGAAATTTAGAATCTACTCTAAAATTACAGAAATCTGCTTTATATATTGCATATAATTTATAAAATTAATTGCAAATGTTTTTTTTATTGTTAGAAATATTTAAAATATGCAAATTTAGAAACTACTACTGTCAAATCTAGATTAAATTACAAACAAGAATCGGTTTAGTTTACAATTTATTCTACCAAGCTGCTTGTCATTTAGAGTTTAATGGGTGTCATGGTCACCATTACATACTGTATGAGTTAAAATAGTAATGGAATATAATGAAAAAATATTTGTGCTGTGGAGCCAGGTGCAGTGACTGGAAATATAAGTGATGGCTTAGCAAATTGTTCTTGTAAGTCTTGCTCTGAAATCCAATCTCTTTGGATAAATAATCTTTTGAAGGTATTTGCTGAAGCAGATCCTCACATGTTCAACCAAACATGAATATTTTAAGTAAATTGAAAAGAAATCTAACAAAGAAATTTGGGTTGTTCATGAATACTCAGGCTGTTGACCAGGAATGAAAACATTCCTTTTCTTCACTGAGAAATGGATTGTATAAACAAAAAAGCAGGGATTATCACTAAGTCAATCCAAACACTGAAACCAGAATTTTATTCACTATGTAGAAAAACCAACTTATGACTTAGGATCTTGGCAAAAGCATTTCCAAAGAATTTTATTGTCAACAATTATGTCAATTGTGCATTAGATTTGCTGAACAGAAAGTAAAACCTCACTCAGCAAAATCAAATGATTAAGACTGGGAAGTTTTACTTCCTATTTCATACTTACCAGACTTAATACCAGTTTCCATCACTGGGACATTTTTAGCGCCAAGACTTTTAGAGAAATGGAAGATGTCAATTCAAATCTCTCAGCTTTTCATTAACATGAGAAATAGAAAAATTATCTTTATATTGGACTTCGGTAATTGCTAATGACAGCAATCCTTGATTAATTACATTTACATCTACTTGAAAATGTGATAATATTTCCTGTACAAAACAATGAATTTAATCCATTCTGGTTATGTCCAAGTTTTTCAACATTTTTCTATTGCTATTATATAGTTATAAATTCATTCACAAATTTTACAAATAAAAATAATAAATTTAAATATAAAATTCACATAGCTTACTTTTCATGAATTTAAGTTTTTAATGCTTGCTAAACTCAACAGAATAGGCCGAATCATTGCACTTTTAAAGGAATTACTGACCCATTAAGTTTAATAAATTTTCAGTAAAATATTTTGGCATCTTAAAAAAAAAAGCTACCTCAAAATAATCCTTAATCTATGAGATGAATATATATATATATATATATATATATATATATATATATATATACACACACACACAAGATTACTACAAAAACATGCTTTTGTCCAAATAAAATACAAAATAGTGTTTCTATATTTACAAAAAGTGAGAATATGATATGCATTTAAAGGTATAGTATTTCATTATTTTTTTAATTTATTAAAATGGTATATATTAAGGAGTGATATATAGATTTTTGATGGTAGTGTTGGTATATATATATATATATATATATATATATATATATATATCTCAGCAACACCAAAAACATTGTAATTAGAGTTGATTTTTTACAAAAGAAAAACACGCGATTAAAAATAATCATATTGTTCCTACTAACCAGTATTAAAAGAGATTTTGAAATTTCACTTGTTTTGTATACAAGTTTTATTTTTTTTTTCAAGATGAGTTTGTAAAAGATTATAAATATGATAAAATAACTATTACTTATAAATAGAATAAAAAACAAATATTGATTCCTGTAAAGGCCAACATAAAACTGGATTGGGTGAATTTAAGACCCTATTAAAGATAAAGAATCCGTTTATCCTCATAGGAATCAAAGCAGAATCCTCATAAGAGAGATAATTGAAATTTTGAGCACTTTAAAAACATAAGAAATTTACAAATATTAGTCTTAAAAATGAAACTTTGTAAGAACAAATTAATTGGATAATTTCTGCAAATTTACTCTAAAACAATTAGCTTATTATTTTGAATGAATACAAATGAACATTTGGGTTGAGAAAACCTATTTTGGGCCAAAATATTATTCCCATTATTCAAATTCTAAAGAGGAAATAAATAAGAACTTTTCAAATGTTAGGAGTTTTAAAATAATCTCAGATTTTTCTAATAATTTCAGACAATTTAAAATATTAAATTCTTTTTTTTAAATATTAAATTTATAATTATTAAATTACTCCAAAAGAATATGAAAATTATACAACTGATTTCAAGAGACAAATTGCAAGCAGAATACATGGGTATAAAATAGATAAATTCTACATTTGCAACAATTACTCAAAGCAAGATTTACACAAATATATGCAGAGCCAGCATACAAACACAAAATAAGGTAAAGATTTTTTTAAAAAATTGGCTTTTTGCCCTATAAAACAAAATATTACAATATATTGTTTTGTCCTGTAATAAACTTTAAAAATGTACCCTTATTTAAGATGGATGACAGAAGCCAAATGAAAACAGAACTACAAGGCAGCTAAAAACAGAATGTGGAAAAAATTTGACTTTTTTTTACCTGGCCTTATAATCAGTTTATACTTCCCCCCCATAGAATAAAACTCTTAATAGGAAAAGAAAAAAAATTACAGAAAATTATTTTACACAGAATATGTTTAAAAAATTATAGAAAAATGAGTTTTCTTTTAAGATGTTTTATTTTGCTTTTCATAAATTTTTGTCAATTTTATTTTATGAAAGTTCATTATAGGATTTACATGATTTTTAAAAGCTATCATATTACAGCATCGTAACTTGTACTGGAGACGAGAAAGAAATTTCTTTGCCATGTTATTTTTTAAAGATTCCTTTCCCCAGTCTATTCTAAAAACTAAGAAACTATTAATGAAGCACATACCTGAAATATAAGAGCAGGTAAAAAAAACAACACAAAAAAAACAGACCAAATATTTTCATGATAATTTACTGATAGAAAACTGCCAACTAAGATTGCATATTATTACATTCTGTGCATGTAGGTTACCTGAATGTGAAAGACTGAAATCTTAGACAAAACGTGGTGCTCGATGCTAAAAAATAATTTGGAATAACTGAAATTGTTGATAGAAAAAACGCAATAAACAATGAGAATAACAATGAATTTAAAAATTATTTGAAACATGATTTATCTCCCCTTTGAAACAATCACCTACAAATAACGAGAGAAAAAAATGGATTAATTTTCCTGAAAATTGAAAAGCTGAGATGGAAGATTGATTTTAAGCCAAACAAAGAGAAAGAAGTCGAAGAAAAAAAAAAAAAAAAACCTGAGGGGAAATTGAAAATTTGAAAAAGAAGTTGAGGATTATTTGGGGCCATTCCTGTAATTTGTATTGTCTGGAAAAATAAAAAAAGAATTGTAAAAACCAGAAAAATCTATTAACTCTCATAATCTGGAGATTGATAGTTTAAATGAAATAAAGAATAGACAGAGAAGAAAAAAATAATCTAAAAAATTAGCTCAGGTAATAGAAAAATGTATTCCAGTGCTTCTAACTTGTTAAATGTTTTACAGTGTCATATAACACTGTAAAACATTTAAAATAAATTGTTTCTGTATGTATAGCAACAGTATTTTGCTAAATATAAATACTTTCATTTCGAACAGTTTTAAAGAGTTGTGCCAACATTTTATAAATTAATGAATGCCCACAGAATAGGAAAAAAAAACTTCCTGAAAGTTTTGATAATAGGTCTAAATTCTAACCAAATATATTTATACTAATATAACCAGTTAATTGTTCTTTTATAGTGTCACAAACCATTCCTTAACAAACAATAATGTTTTTTTTTTATCTTCATAAGAATCACGATAGAGTTTACTGAATTGTATTAACACCTGAGCTATCAATTTTATTATACCAAGGTTTTATTTTTTAGAAACTTGCAACTTCTGATAAGCTACAATATTTAATAATTACCCAAGTATTAAATTTTGTTTAAAAAATGGTTTATCACCTACAAAAAATTATTTAATATACACACCCATTATATATATATATATATATATATATATATATATATATATATATAATATACATATATATATATATATATATATATATATATAAAGTAGAATGCAATTGATTAAATACTTTCAAACTTTTTACTGGAGCTTGGTTCAAAGCAGAATGGAGGAAAAGTAGAAATAATTAATATTTAATATTAAAAATATAGTATTTTCATTATTAATTTTTTTATTAGTTTTTTCTTAATGATATTGTTGCTTTTTATTACAATTTTCTAGGCCAAAATATACTTTGACTTTTAATATATGATGAAGAAATGTTGAATGTATGATGTTGAAATAAAATAGTAGTTCAAAGTCATATGAACTTGCATACCATATTCTGGGGTTTTTATTGTCACGTCTCTTCAAATTTTCATAGCATATTGTTTGTTTGTTTACTACCAAAGTACTAGATTTAAGTTATTTGAGTTGATCTACAAAGTTGTGATAAAAGCAAAAGAAAATACAAGTAATAACATTTTTGTCTGCAAGAAAAATATATATACAACATATCTGTACTGTACTCTATAACAAGTAAGAATAACAATACTTATCAGTTTGTAACCCTGAAATAAAGTGTATCAAGAATTAATCATGCAAATTTAATGAGCAGAAAAAATGCCACAATGCATACTACAAAAGTGTTACCAAGCAAATGTGTAACATTTTAGCTTTAGAAAAAGCAAAGATGTTATGCTTTGTAATATCAATGAAGCATATAAGAAAACTATAGACCCCAAAATAAGTTTGATCATTCTATTTAATATTGAAGTTAAAAGATTCACAACAAAACATTCAAAATCAATTTTATCATGTTTAATTGCTGATAAAAAAAATAATCATATATTGCTTTGTGATTGAATTATTGCTTGCATTTAGAATTATTTCGTACCATTTGGATTATAAGTGAAGAAGTTTCTGTTACTTGATACTATTTCCTTAAAATTGAGTGTTATTTAAAGTTTATGGAGAATTGATTTTTGTTTAAAATTTTAAGTATTCATGTAAATTTCTTCAAATATATTGCCATTTTTCTTAGTTGCACCTACATTTGTAAGCTTTCTCAAATAACCATAATGATTACAATATCAAGCCAAACAGATTCTAAAAGCATTTACACACTTGTATAAAATTATTTTGTAATCTAATTCTACAGATTGTGACAAATGAATTTTGAACAACCTTAAAAGTAACAAAGTTTTCACTTTTAAAATAGTCTAAAATGAAATCTTTAGAATAATGAACATTATTTTATTAGTGATTATGTTAATATTACAAAATAAAATAGCAAAATTTTAATTAGTTCACATCAAGTAACATGGAAATTATGTAAGATTTTATTTCAAGGTACCACAGATCAAGTTTGTAAGTTCAGTTTAAAGATAAAAAAAAAAGTAACAATAATGTTGACTATAAATAAATCAGTGAGAAAGTCAGTTTGTTTGACACTGACAGTTGCTGGATTTTGCCAACTACAAATACCAATGTAAGAGTCATTCTTTGCACAAATAGAGCAAAGGACGAAACAAATGCAACATGAATATATATTAGTCATCATCCTACAAACTGAAAAAATATGTAGGTAGGGTAGCAGGTCAGTATAATAGAAAAAAAAAACATCCACCATTCAATTTTCTTTTCTTTTTATTTGAATAAAATAGTAATTCTGGTGCAAGACTAATAATTTGTAAGGCTCAAATAAGTTTGACAATATCTAGAAATGATTTTATTCTTGTTAGGTTTATTTAAATGATTTTAGTTAAATGTAGTGTTATGTATTTTCATCAGAGAATGACAATTGATATTTATATTTTTCCCATTTTGATAACCTAAAGTTAATATTTTACAAAATTTAAAGAATGAAGAAAAAAAGCTGATTGTGACTACTATTCTCCTACCCTGAATCCAAGAAATAAAAGAACACTGAAAAAGAAACAAATATAGACAGAAAAAAATAAGATTGGACAAATAAAAGAATAGAAAAACAAATGGAGAAAAATAATACACATATGCAACACTGAATCAGGAATGACATTTTGCAGGTAAATAAATCTACTAACTGCTAAGTCATGAGAATATTTTCATGCTCATTTCAAAAATCAGCATTTGAATTCTTGGATTTTAAACTAAACATATTACTAATATCAGACACAGCTAGAAAAGAAAAAAAAGCAATAACTTAATGAAAAAGTAGTTGCATTGATTTAATCAACAAATTGCTATGAACTGTCAGTGATGATCCCTATTTTCAATTGCATAGTTGCTCTGTCAAGTGAACAGGAGTAAAAAAAAAAAAATTAGCAAGAAAAATCAAAACAAAAAAGAAACAGGAAAGGGAAGGGATTCTTGGAAAAGGTGGCAAGGAATCAATATTAAATCTCCAATATTTATAATACACATTTTTTGATTCCAATCTATCAAAGAGAGAGAGAGAGAGAGAGATGTGAGGATGGCTGAGGCTACACTATCAGTAAACAATCTAACATGATCCAGCATTAACCTTGTGTAAAAATACTCTCAATAATAGCTCTGGAAGAATGCCAATAAATATTATATTCCTGTGTAATCTTAACTGTAGCCATAAAGATTCATTTCACTATATGATACACACTGAAAATTAGGGATTGTTAGCTGACATTGCAAGGATTCAGTTTTATTTCTGAATCACCAGAGAGTGTGTGTGTGTGTGTGTATATATATATATATATATATATATATATATATATATATATATATATATATATAAATAAGGCTTTCTATAACAGGAACAGATGTACAACAAAGTAATCTATAAATTCATACAATTGTTAATAAGATCACATAACACACTACTGAGACAACTTTCACAATTATAAGACAATAGATGACACTGTCTAAAAGGAATGGAATGCAATACATTTTCTGAAACATGAATATATAATCTCCATGCAATCCAGAATAGATGATAATCAAAAGATTTTACCTTGAGAGAGGTTCATTTTTGAAAATATTAAAATACTGTTTCTATTATATCCACTTAAATGACTATTTCACATTTTGGAAGTATTTGAGAGAAAGAGAGTGGAACAAGAGGTGTTAAATGATTAAAAACAGTAACAAAAACAAAATGTTAGTAAACAAAGAAAGTTAATTCTTTTTCACTATTTCTAAACTTTTAGATAAAACAAGGATAGACATTTGCTTGCATTACTTTATGGTTTATAGATGAATAGCCAGACAGAAATTATTCATTTTTATTATTTGTGATAATTATCCTTTGATGAATATAAACAGTACATTTCTATTACATATGCCACTAAACAAGCTTATGAGAAATTGTCTCAAAATTCTCCCTCACATTTAAACAATGAAGACAATAAAATTTATTCCAGTAAAAAATTTCAGAACACTGCATAAAAAAAAATAAATTTTTTAATAAAAATATAAACTTGAATTCTTACAAAAGATTCTATTGTTAGAAATTGGTACAAACTGTTCGAAATCAAATAATTGTTTGCATGCGTGTGTATTTTTTGTATTTATATCATTTATAATAATAGAAGGAAATAAAATGTTGACCTTTAAGCATTTATATTCAATCTTTTTGAGTTTCTATTTTTTTTAAATTTATTAAATGTACAAGCTTGAATTTCGATACTTAAAAATAAGTGAAAGAAAAGGGAGGTATTATTTGGGGATCAAATTTAAATTCTGAACATTATAAAATTAATTTTCTTCTATTTCTCAGAAATTTGCCCAAAATGTACATTCTCTTAAGTAGGAGTAGTGACTGGAAATAATTTTAGTTTTTTTTTTTTTAAAATCTAATCTTTTGCTATGAATGATAGTTATATGAAAAAGAAAAATGGTTATCTGAAAATCAATTTTGATTTGGATAATTCTATATAGATCATTGAATGTATGTCTTGTGCTTCTGAAACTTCAAAACGTGCTGAAAAAAATATACTACAGTATTTTCTGACCTATAAAAGACAAAAAGAAAAAAAAGAAATCTAATATTACACTACATTTAATAGGCTGATAGTATGTATAGGAGTTCCATCAACAGAGAGTTAAGGCATACAGCAAAGATTGGGATAATTGGCAAGCAGTAAGAAAAACAAAAGCTCTTATAAACATGCATTTTATATACTGGTTAATAATTTTTTTTTTCTTCACATATTACTTTTTTCTCATTTATTCACTATATGATCAAAAATATTTAGTCCTTGGCTATTTTTATATTAACCAGAATAATTACATTAAGTATGATACAAAATAAAATTCACTACACTCTTTAAAAATATAGCACACTGAAAAATGTGAGCTTATTAGCTATTTTCAGAAGAAACATTAAAATGTTATATTAAATTATACAAATAGATATACATGGTGTTTCCATTTAAAATTTGCCTTACATCTTAATGTTAAATTTTAATTTTAAACAGAAAAATATTTTCCACATCACGCCTTAAAAGATTTCAAGTGAAAACTTCAAAAATCTTTTTTTCTAAGCTATTGAAGAATGTGCATTTTTAACAAAAGTAATATTTTCAATATTTCTGTAAATGAGAGAAAGATGCAGTTGTTTCCAATGAACATATGCCTTTATGTCAGCAACATCATGTCAACCTCTAGTGGAAAGAATTTTATAGCCACTTCCAGGGTTTTAGGATTCTGCTTGTCAACTCAACAAATGAGAAAAAAAAGAAACATATCAGCAACATGGATACATTGTTATTATAGACATTTTAATTATGTTTTTATCTAATATACAATTAAAAAACTTATCTCTATGACTAGAAATCTTATTGCAGTAACACAAAAATAAATTAGAAAATGTTAACTTGCATCAACTCCTGTTGTTTGATTTCTTCCCGATAATAATGAAAATACATAAAAGTCATTTGGGATGTTTAAGTTTTGCATTTCTTGAAGGTAATATTAAATTCTAATTTAAGTTTTTAAAATTTTAGATATAAAAGGATTTTGTCTATAAAATTTCAAGTACCTTTTTCACATTAAAAAACTTGCCAATCAAAGTAAGTTTGAATAGACATTAAACTATTCTTATATTTGATCTCTGTGTAAAATATATATATATAGGATTCTCTGTGTAAAATCTGAGAAGAAAAGGAAAATTATTCCTGCTGATATATTCTTAAAATATATATAAGATCAAGCATTTTAGAAAATATCATTAAAATCTGACATTTTTTTGGCTTGTAATATCATCAGAAAACAAAAACTACATCTCATAGTGATGGCATACTTTACTTTGACTTTTCAACAACAAAAAAAAAAAAAAAAAAAAATAAATTCAGTTCTAACTAATGCAACTAATTATTTTGTTGTTTTAAAGAACTTTTCATAGACAACAAGCATCATAAATAAGAGAGACATTCTTTCTCTTTATAGGCATACATACATACATGCAAGAAAAAGAAAAATTAAAAAAAAATCTAATCAAATGGAATAAAATTTATAAAAAAAAAACAATAGATAAAATTACAAAGCAGAAATAAAGTATGAGATGAAAGCCAAAAGGTCAAATCTGCTCAGCCAAACTCAGATGCAGAATTTGTAGAAATTAATAGGTTTGTAGAATTTTATGATTGTCATTTCCTGTGGGATTATTTTATTGTCATTTTCTTTGACTGAAATAGCTGGGCAAGATTACTTAAGATTTCAGCTGGTTACACATACATTTTTGCAGAAAAAAAAACAAAAAAATAAAAAAAATAAAAGGAAAGGAGAAATAAGAAAATAATATATACAAAAATGCAGCATGTCATTAAGGTCAGTGAAAATCTATGCAGTCACTTATAGCTATTGCCATACAAATAGTAATAATTGCCATGCTAGAAAGAATTGAATAAAAATTTCTACTAAACAGAGAATTCTGTCAATAGTAGGGAACTATATTGTAGATATTAGCATCACCATTCCTCAAGACATTTTAGATGTAAACAGTTCAAAGTTTGACAATAAGAAAAATTAAAATAATACTTAAGGTAAATAGATATTACAAAGCCATAGCTATAAAGGAATCAAATGCTGAAAGTATTCTAACATGCATTTAACTCACTTTGGCCTCAGAAAGGTTTTCCTTGTTGAAGAACTTATCTGTTTCCAGCTCAACAGACTCCCAAAATTCCATGTCTTCTTTACTTGTCTCATTATTTTGCTCTTGACCTTCTTCAGAATCAGTTGGAATCAATTGTGCAAAGTTTTCATTACCTTCAATATTATCAACATTATCATTTCTTGCAAGATCTGTATGAAGAACCTCACTTAAGCTACTGTCAAGAAATTCACCTTTCTTTTCCAAATACTCTGTATCTCTTGGAACTGCATCTTTTTCTATCTGTTCTTTGTCAGACTCATCTTGGAGTTCAGCCATTTCTTTTTCTTCTTCAAAATCTTCAACATATTCCTCATCTAAATGCTCACTGTGTTGCAAAGATTGGTTTTCTCTGTCATCATCATTACTGATGTCTTCCATTTCACCATCTTCCTGTTTACCCTCATATATATTTCTATCTCTTAAATTATTGCTATATTCAGTAATATCTTTTTCCTCATCTATAACAGGGTCAGTTGTTGTTTTTTCATCTTCCACATCTGATTTTTTTACCAACATATTAGAGTCTTCCATAAACTCTCTCTCCCCTATCAGAATATATTCTTTAACTTTTTCTTCAAAAAGTTCAACATTGTCATTTGTATCATCACTATGAGGCTCAGCATCTTCACTAAATTCTTTGTCTACCAAGAGTTCAGTATATTCATTAACTTCTCTCTTATCCAAATTGCCTATATTTTCTATGTCTTTTCTTTCATTTTTTAAATCTTCTGTATAATTAACAACTCCACTAGCTTCATCTAATCGTTTATTTAAATTCTGGAATTCTATAATCTCTTCTTTGTCTTCACTATTTTTATTTACATTTTCATCAGATTCAGAACAAACATCATTCACAAACTTTTTTTCAGTTTCTTTATCTCCCTCTTCCTTTTTTATCAAGTATTGAATTTCTTCTCTTCCAACACATTTCATGGCCTGTTTACATTTAACTGATGAAGATTGTAGAACCTCTTCAATGACTTCCTCCAACAACTCCTGTTCAAGAGGTTCCTTGTTCTCCTTACTTTCATTCTCTTGTTCCATTGGCCCAGCATATTTCTGAGCTAAGCTTTCTTCATTTAGAATAATTCTTCTTAAAGACCGTAAAGTATTAGGCAATTCCTTTTTGACAACAAATTCTTGTACCTCAGTAAGTCTGTTTCTTGCTAATTCTTCAGATATCTTAGATGATATCTTAGATGATTCTTCACTGACAAATTCTACAATCTTAGATGGTTCTGCATTCGTCATCACTTCAGATTCCTCAACCTAATGACAGGTACAATATACCAGGTAAAGGATAAAAAAAAAAAAAACAGTTATTTAATATGGTGTTCATAAGTGGTACTTACAGTGTAAAATTACAAAAAATTAATATTAGAAATTAGCTTGATTTTTTTTAAATTAAAAAGTGAATTTATAGTTGAAAGCTAATATGAAATGGAAATTTTTTTTTACTAAACAAGCTATTTCCTACAAATATAAAAAATAACACTGAAGTATGAAATGTAAGTTTACATTTTCACAAACTTGAGCTAAGAAAAATTAAAATCCTAAGAAAAACATTTATTACAGTAAAATAATTTTTTTTTCCTGATATTAATAGCATAATAGATTTTTTTAAAAATATTACTTTTTTCATTTGATCATTCAAAAAATAAAAAATCATAAAAAAATTAGGGTTAATAATTTATCTGTTTTAAAATTGATTCATTTTTTAGTGAACAATACTATTTTCTAAAAGAAAATAGCATTGCTTTTATCGTCAACTGCTGAATAAAAGATAATTAATAAATTTATAAAGATAAAAATTAATAATGGTTTCAAAAAGCAAAGATAAGGAAAATGGCAATGTAAAATATATTAAAAACTTTATACATTAGTAAGTGCAAAAGATTTAGCCTTTTGAATGGCATCAGATAACACTGTCACTACTATAAGGTGTTTAAAAAATTTTTATATATTTTATGAACATTTAACAATTTCAATACTAAATAATTAGACAATAAAAAAAATTGAATTGCTCTTAATAAAGGAATTCAAATGCTTTATTCATATAATTTTTTTTTATAAGTGTGTGTTAATTATATTAACATGAAAAAATTAATGAATTATTTTAAAGCAATTTGTAAACTACTTTTTTCTTCTTTGAACTATGCTGACTTTTCCAAACTGATAAAAAAAAAAATAGAAAGATATCTGTCTGACATTTCAAAACTAAACTAACCAACATAGTTTTATAAATTTTAATTCTTTTTTGGAGGGGTGGGGATAAAACATACTTTTGATTTTAAAATCAAAATAGCAGGAAAAGTACTGAAAAAATATGAAAGTGGGTATACAGAAAATAAAAATATCAAATATTCACTTATTTCTATTCAACAAAGAAATAAAAAACAAGTTGTAATGAGAACAACTAAAACATGAAAAATAAAAAAAGAATAATCTATAATAAACAAGCATTTTAAAAAATAAATCATAAATCAACATCATAAAACATTTTATGTGCAATGTTCATTTAATAAAAATTAGTTTAGATTTCACATGTTCAAAATTAGCAACTTACTTAAGACTGTAATAACAAATTTCTACCAATACATGAAAGAGAATGTAACATCTGCTGATCATCAATTTTCTGCTTTGATACAAATTAAAAATAAGTGCACACAACTTTAAAAATAAATCAAAGTCATCTGCCAGTGGTATTCCTTTAGACTTGAAGAACTTTTGCTTATTCAGAAAATCTGATATATAAATACCAGTCTTCCAATAATTTTTGCAAAAAAATCAAGGAACATTTATGCTTTACAAGCAACAAAGTAAACATTAAGTACGGTTTTAAAAATCACTTAAAATTTTATTTAGCACCATTGACTTGCAGGGAATAACTTATATGCTACGTTTATAATAATAAAATATAGTATTGAGATAAATGAAGAATAAAAGAGGAATCATAGTTAAAAAAAAAAAAAAAAAAAAAAAAAGAAGGAACATTTTTCATTTTTATATAAACTTTAGTCTAGTTAAATAATTCAAAATTATAAATATTTAAACAATCCCTTGGTGTTATTTTCCTACAAGTCCCAAGGATATTACTAAAAGTATTAAACAACACAAGTATTGGGTCAAAGTAACGTAACAAGTATTGGGTCAAAGTAACATAACAAATATCCTGTCCTTTAATTTTAGTTGAGTGAGCTATTGCTTAATGTCATAATTGTACTTATAGACATTATAGACAGAACTGAATATTATTTTTAAATTAAAATGTCTTTATTTTAATACTTTTATTTGCTTTTATAAATAGTACATAAATGTATAATATCAAAACTGAATTTTTATAAGAACATTGCTATTAAAAGACAAAAAAAATAATAAATTTCTTAATTGTGAAATAAAGAGAAAAAATATTAAATAAAATGAAATGTTTTCAGATTTTATGAGGAGAGGAGCATGCAAATGAATGAGCTTAAAGGGCATTGCATGCTGATCAGTTGAATAATGTAAGGATCAAGTCAAGAAAAAGGTTCTGACCAGAAAAGAGATCAAATGAAAAAAAAATAAAAAAAATATTTCAAATCAAGATAAAATATTCTAAATAATTCAATATTTATTAAAAACACAAGTTAAAAAAAATCAAAGAAACTATGAACTAATTACTTGAAACTATTAACAAAATATTCAAAATGGCTACCAGAATCGAGTAATTAATGAAAGCAGCTATTACATTAATTATTATTTCAGGGAAAGCAGCTAGCAAAACTTGTGAGACCAGTTTGAATATTTTGAAAAAAAAAAAAAAAAATTAATAAAAATATTATGTATTAAATTTGTTTTCTTGGCTAAGTAATCTACTATTCCCAACAGTGTATTCTTTCATACCATTAAAAGCATTTCAAAATCCATTAAACAAATTCCTTTTGGTATTGGTCATCAGGATAGTGTATAACTTGATACTCAAATTATTTTAATACATTTTTCAATAAAACAATAGCAAACGTTAGGTGGTAACTTGTTTCACAATACAATGGCAATTGTTTGTTTTTACTACACGATACTCAAGTGTAAATTTTATTAGCTAGAGATCAGCATATCTTTGTGCTTACTCCTCATGTTTACTAAAATTCCAATGAAAATATGAATAGCAAATAGGTCAGAGTAGATTGGCATACAAAACTTTTTAGAAATAATCCTCAAAGTGATCATCTTTCGAGATGTGCTTCTTACTTTTATCGTATGCACTAATATATTGAACACTAGGTGTCTTATATTATTACAATTAGAGCGATATGTTTCTTTAATCACTTTTTCTGAATGTAAGTGACATATTTCCTTTCTCAAATTTAAGGTGAATAGAAATTTTAAAGAATGTTTAATTCCAGACAGAAATAGAAATCAGCCAAAAAAGATAAAACCAGTTATAGAATAGATTTGAGGAAAGCAGCATTAAATGCTTGGAAGATAGTAAGGTGCACACCAGGAATAGTAGAAATAAGTGTTAAAGAGTATGACATATACCATTTAGTGGGTGGAGAATGTTGCATCCAATAAATATAAGGATTATTTCATACAAATGTTAATGCTAAAGATAAAACTGAAAGAAAAGATGGAATGAAGGCAGCATAAAGGCAGGAATTAAAGTGATAACAGAAAAGGAAAAAATTTAAATTGCAAATCAGTGTGACAATTTCTAACAAATGAGTTATAATCACTGTTAAAAGAACTGGACTAATAATCATAAAATCTTAAAATAAAATCCAAAAATCTTAACTTCAACAAAAGTAACTATACCTAAATGAATATCATTTTGAGGCATCTTGATTTTAAAACTTTAAAACTCTGAATTATGTCAATTTCATAATGTCAAACTATTTTCAATCCTAAATGCAACAATGTTTATTTCATCAATTCAAAATACATACAATCATTGTAAGTTTTAATGGTAAAAACTAAATTTCTAAGGAAAATTTAGTAATTCAAACATTTTTTTCCTATTTTTCCTTTTTTAAACCACTTAGTCCCTTCTTTAAAATACAGATACCATATAAACTTTCTGGCACTAATTTCTTGATATGTTAATAATTTTGCTTAATAAAAGATGTCAAACAACTTCATAATCAATAATATCTATCATTCCATTAAATTATGATTGGTATTTTTGACACATTTCATAGTTTTTTTCTAATGTCCATTTATTTTTTGAAATATTGCTATCGTACAGAGAATTTTAACATTTCATTCTTGTGATGTTTTTCAATCCAAATTATACACAAATAATAATCTAAAGTTCAACAGTAATGCATCTCTTTCAAAAACTATACCAGGAATAAGATTTTAAAATTTGTATCTATTAACCATAAGGATTACATATATATTCAAATGAAGTGTTTGTCTTTTTACAGAATTAGTAAAAATATGCAAAACTAAAAACTAACAATTTCTAGTGATCTCTTCACTTATATATTATCATTAAATCAAAATAGAGTCATAAGAGAATGAAAATAATATCCATATACAGAGAAAATAAAAGTTTATCATTTTCAATGGAATTGTTTTATGCTAAATTTAGCTGTAACTGAGAATGAAGCCACACAACTTACCACAAGAGTGAAAGCATTTTAAGAGCAGAAAATTCAGCTTTCTATGAATTATGACCTGAATGTACTGACTTCTTAGAATATGAGTCAAAAATAGTGATTACTACAATGTATGCAGTGAATAAATATTGGAAGAGACTAGTATCAAGAAATATCTTACAAACAAGATAATGTAAGCAAATATCTACAGGAAAATAAAAAAATTGTAAATTATTGTTTTCTAAAATTGTGCATAATTTGCAGAAACTGTAACAAAAAAAAACTCAGAAATATTTTAAAAATTAAAAAGTTGACTGAGAAACCATTTTTTGTTAACTGTGAAAGAAACAACATACAAGGGGACAAATAATAGAGGTTTGGAAGTTTGAAAGAGAGATGAATAATGCAAAGCAGTATTGACAGAAATTTAAGTTTCTTCAGTAGATATTGATGCTGCATATAAATAGATGTTCAATTCATTTAACAAATTTAGAAATGGTTTTATACATGCATCAGTCTAATGAAGGACACTCTGGATTTACCTGTGTCTCCAGTTGCTCATTATCTGCGAACACTTCCTGTTTGGTTTGAGAAATATAAACTAATTAGTACAATAAAATCAAATAAAACAATGGTTGGTTTCAGGAGTTGGTTTGTGGAATTTAATCAGGAAAAGAAAAAGTAATAACTGTACAAAAATATTTTTCATTATAAAACAGAAATGGTATAGACATCAACAATATAATGAAGATCAAAAGTGGAAGCAAGTTATAAATTAGTAATAAAAATTGGAATTAGCAACTGAATTATAACTTTTATACTGGTGAGATATTTCATACTGATATAATTTGTTTGCTGCAAATTTCCATGTTTTTATTACTTTTAATGATGATAAAAAACAAATCAATAGGAAGTTAATAATATTCTAATAGCAAGGAAAAAAATCTAAAAAAAAAAAAAAAAAATAAAACAATTTCTTTATTTTTAAATAAATAAAACCTGACAACATCCTTTAGCTTTATTTCAATCCATATACAGGAGAATAAATACAAAGAAACACCTTATGGCTTCATCTGTATCTATACAAAGCTGTTTCAGATAGCATTGTCTCTCGGGTTTGAAATCAAAACTTTCTAAAAAAAATATGTGGTAATAAACCTACAGAAATCTGTACATCTGATTTTGCTTTTTCAGTTCAATGCTGTTCCACTGAGCTATTTACAAAAATGCCTTTTAAAAAATTATTTACAATCTAAATGTTCCTAAGAAAACACCTTAGAAAGAAATTTTAATTATTACATTATAAAATATTAAACATTTACAACTTTTGAGCAAACTCACCAATGGTAGAGTGGCACTGTCATTTAAAATTCAAACTTTATTCCATTCTGGTACTGTCACTTAAAATATAGACTTCATACCATTCAAGCTATACATGACATTTTTTTTGTAAAAGGCCGAGAATATTTTCCCCTTGAAATTTTATATTTATTTTCTGTAACTTTGAAAAGAGAGATAATGTAGTTTTATATGTCTTGTAGATATGACAATATTTAAAACAATAATATGGCAGTTTTAAGGATATATTTTTAAGATGTAAACAATTATTTGCTAACTGAATTCCCAAAGACATAAATAGATAAAATAAAAAGAAATAATGATACATGCACTTGAAGAAAAAAAGATATTGAAGTAGACAGAGTAGATTAATTCTTTTGATAGAATGAATACAAAACAAGTAAAAGATATATATTAGTGATTTGGTATAATATAAAAATAATTAGATGCAAAATAAAACTGACATTACTCTCATCCTAAACACTAATATTTTACAAGTACTAAAATTTAATTAAATTCCCTGAATTTACAATTGAAAAATGTATTATATTTTCTACTCCCCAGGAAGCATTATTCTAATCCTATTAATGGGATGAAAGAGGATTATCACACAAATGATCTAACCTAAGCAAGCCAGACTTTTCTTTAGAAAGTGTTGACCGAAATCTTATAAACAGAAAGTGAAAGATGATTGCATTTTTATAAAGCAGATAATAGAAGCACATAGTAATTTAACAATTATTATTTTAATTGAGCAGCTCTTACTAAAACTAACATCTGAGATTTTATATACAGCTATTTTAATTATTGAACTTCATACACTTGAATGTCTTTTACTATTTCCCCAGTGCTGTAACTTTTATTAGAAAACGTTTGGTAAACATTTACTTTTGTTCCTCATGAATGACACAAATGTAACTAAAGATATTTTATGACAAGAGGAACAGCAAGTGGTACATTTTAAAGGGATTTATAAAGAATCTGCAATTTTTTTTTTTTAGAGAGGATGATAATTGATTTAAATCCCTTGGGGAAGGCAAAAGGAAAAGGATTATCCAGGAACTTAGCATCCAGTTTAAAATATCAAATGACAAAAACTTGACTTAATCATGGAAGCCAAGTGCTTGGTGTGTCTAACTTTTTAAAATTGAAATTTTAAAATTGAATCATTTACAGGACAGTTTCAATTTAATAACCATTTCATGCACTTGTTTTAAAAAATTTATTTCCATAGATTAAAAAGAAATGAATTATAATCTATTTAAATAGACAGGTTAATAATATTCCTCAGAAACAAATAAGATAAATTTAATCTGTTCCTGTCTATATAAGAATTGTGATTGTTATAGAGAAACATGGATAAGAGATGATTTGTCAGAATTCAAAATCAATAAAAAGAAGTTAAAATTTTCCACAGTATAGAAAAGGGAAAGTTGAGTGTTTCTAAATTAGTATAAGGTAGTAGTGAAAACTTTTTGATTTAACCAAGAAGCCCTTAATAAAAAAAAAAGTCTAAATTCTGAAGTCATTTAGTCAGATTTTGGAAGGTGGGCTGTGCTGAAAACTTTTCAGAACCCCTTGTATATATTTTTGAATAAAAAGATACAAAAAAGAAATTCTTCACTTTAACAATGTTCTGCCTTGAAAAGATATTCAGCTGAAAGACTTGAAAAGCTTGTTGAGATACCATGAGAATCAGTAAATAGTCTTCTGACTATTTACTCACTCTACTAATCTAAATATTATAGTCATTAAATTAACTAAAACAGTGTGGTTAACAGATAATAAATATTTTAATGTTTTTAAGTTCACACACTCTAGAAAGAATGGCTATGAAGCTGTACCTCAGTTAATAGGTTTGTTATACAAAAAATCTGTGCAAAAGAATAGAAAATATACACTCGCCAATATAATTTTTGTTTTCAACTCAGATTTTAGTCTACAGTCTTTAATCATTTACTGAAAATATGAAGTCTAGTTGAAAATCTATAATGTCAGAATTACAGCTTTTTCTTTCATTTCTTTCTTTAGTTTGGAAAGATTTAATAGTATAAGACAAACAGCCTAGATTTAAAAACTTCTGTTTTCAGTTTTGTAAAATGAAGTTTTTTTAATAAAAGCATTCTTTTTACAAATAAATTTGATAAATCTAGTATGCAAGTTTTGAAACTTGTCTATGCTCATCTTGGACTTTGTTTCAATCCTTGTAAAAAGGGTTTTATAAATATAAACTGTACACAAAGGATTTTAATAAACACTGTGATAAAGCAAATTGACAAGTTAATTGTTGTATAAACTAAATACCATTTGTATATTCAAACCTCCCTTATAGAATTTAAGGTAAACTATTTTATGTAATATCAGTTAAATTTGATCATTAATTCTAGAGAAAAACACATTCTAGGATTGAGAACTAGTAAGTATTCAGACACAAGACAATATTAAACAATAGATGTAAGCTCCAAACAAAAAAATCATACTAAATTGTTAAACATTTTTCTTACAGCAACCACAAATCATATTTCAATGGATATTTATGAAATGATTAAAACTTTTATCACATGCTTCATCCCAATAATAAATAAACATGCAATAAATTACAAAAAAAGATTTAATATTTTCTAAAGTTTTTCAATAAATTAGAAATAAAATACAAATTTGCAATCTTCCAAATAAACATGAAAAGAATTTAAATAGTGAAAATCTTTTAAATATATAAAGATTTAGAAAGTTTCTTTGGACTTATCTGTTAGAGGTTTACAAACACTTTACAAAGAGGTACTGAAAAGTTCTCAAGAAGTGAAGGACATACAACTATGAAATGTACATGCTAGATGTCATATTTGGAAGGTGGGTTGTTAATTCTGCAATTCAACACACTTGGTATATTATTTCTTAAGTTTCTGTAATGTTTCAAAAGAGAAAATTCTGATGCTTGCTCATTGAAATACTAATTTTGTAGAATGGTCTGGACCAAAAACTTTTCAGACTATTCCATTATATTTGGGAAGTTGCAAAATCTGTCCAGTGCTAATGTTAATTATGTTAGTGAATGATCAGAAATTAGATATATCTGCTTCATAAGTAAATTATTTAAAAAATTAGGTTTCATTAAGTACAGCAAAGATTAGTAAACTAGTCTAAAGAAACCTTTGATCATAAGGATTTTTTAGAAAACACAATGATTATGCAGTTAAAATCATTTCAAATGGCAGAAAAATAATAAAAATTCAATGCAAATATAGTCACTATATATAGTAGCAAATTAATCTATCAGTTCTTTGTAGAATAAACCAAAGTAATCATATTTAAAAGATACCTACTTTGAATTAACACATGTCAGTCATGATTTTTCATTAAATAAATAAAAAAAAAAAAAAAAAAAAATCAGTTTTTGCTTACTTATCACTATCATCAGGCTTTTCATGTTTGTTCTGCCAGATTTGAAGAAGATAAAATAAAACAGCCCCAAATCTTGTTAAGTCATGCAAGGAAAAAAGAGGTTAAAGAGTTCATTGGGCAGTCAATCAATGCAAAGCAAACTAGCAGATATCCAAAATCATTTCTTCACCTCTTTTTTCTCCACCTCCTCATTTGTCTTCTCATCTGCCTCAGTTTCTTTAGTGTCCTCTTCTTTCTCCTCTTTCTTCTCTTCCTCGTCACCTTCTTTAGCCTCCTCTACTACTTTCTCCTCCTCGATGATAGCCTCTTTGGTTTTTTCCCCACCCTCTTCATCTTTCTTCTCTTCCTCACCCTCTTTATTGAAACCAATCAAAGAATCATCATCTTCAATTTTTTGCTTCAACTGATCCTGAAGCTCTTTCTATAAAAAAAAAAAAAAAAAAAAAAAAAAAAAGAAGATAATTTCAATATTTCTTTCCACTTCAAAGCTAAAACATAAAAATGACATAAAATTAAAAATCTGACAGCATAGATTATATAAATATATTAAAGATATTTAATCTCCATATCTATCTATATAACATACAAAATTAATTTTTCATTCCAATAGATAAAATATTATCTATATATATATATATATATATATATATATATATATATACACACACACACAATTATTTATCTTACCAAGAATAATTAAAGTATAAGATCATGAAATTCAAACACCTAAAATTAAAAAATAATTTATTTTTGAAAAGATTAGTAAATCACATTTTATATATCTAATAAAGTTTAAAAATACATACACTTGGAGAAATAAAATTAAATTTTGTTCGAAATTAAAAAATTAATAAAAAATTAAATATCTCAAAAAGGTATATTTTAGATATTAAATCTTTCAAGATACAAGCTTGTTATATTTTAAAATCTATAATTCACTGTTTTAGTAATGTCACATGAAATAATAGTCACTAAGAAATTATTTAAAAAAAATGAAGAAAAAAGTCATAACAATGATTTCAAAGCATCATATTTAAAATGTTTCTGTTCCTAACAAATTCACTTTAAAATATTTTACAAATTGGAAAATACACAACAAATTACAAATGCACTGTTCTCCCTTTTTAATAACAAATAGATACTGATTAATTCAAAGATCATAAATTAAGAAAGCAATCTCCATCAATCAGCCTATTTTGTTTAGAAAATGTTACATTTATTTGTGATATATTACTAATGAATCTATGACATACACCATCATAGAGTTCTAATAACTCCATATAACAACTAAGTCTAGCTCCAAGTGGGAGAATGAAAGAAGGTGAACAACTGGCTCCTCATAACCAGCAGCTTTGGGTAGATGGAGTTCAACAGCCCAGAAAGGCAGTCCATCTAGGGGGAAGAAAACCTTGAATTTAAACCTCTGTTGCCTTGCAGTCATATTCAAACACGAAAAAGGATATGAATATAAGCCAGACAGAAAACCCAGTGGAGCCCTGAATGCAGTTGGCTGTCAACACTGACAATTTTCTGGCAACTCCTGCAGCCAAGATGGTCCCAAATATAATGCCCTTTATTCCTTTGGATCTTATTGGTACAGCCAAGAAGGGGGCCCCATATAGCCGTTCCAGTTTCACCACCAAAAGACTGAATTTTGATCTAACAGAGCCCTACCTTTATCTCATGAGATAAACAGATGCCTACTACTAATATATAGCATATGAGTATGTATATGTAAAACTAGCAAAAGATAAATTTGAATGCATTTTTAAAGTGGAGATTATTCTAATGTATTACAATTTACTGATTCTGTATAATTTCTGTTACTTATTATAATATTGATTGGAAAAATTTACTTTTGAGAAAAAGAAGTGGCTTGAGAAGAGTACAATTATTTTAACAGCATTCCCCAAAAGCCATTTAGACCCTCTTTTCTACATAGACACAAAATCCCAAATAAGTAAATTTGCTATTTTCTGATTATTTTCATTTATGTTTTAATAATGATTAAAATAAAATCATACATGGATTTTGTAGTGGGTGTGTGTGTGTGTATATATATATATATATATATAAAGTTATTACATATGAACAAACAAGTAATCACTACAAAGATGCATATTATATTAAAGCAGAAAGTGAACGAGAAATCAATAATTCATTTGCTGAATTGTTATCATCTTCCTTTTTTCTTTTCCTTTCCTTTGTATTAGTTAATTTTGTTACATTACTCCCATTTGTTTTTTTCTTCTTTCCTTTTCTCTTCCTTTTCTTCAGAGAAGGGAGGTTTTTCATGCTTTTCTTTTCTTAACTGTCTGCTTCTCTTCTTTATTTTTCCTTGATTTTTTTTATCGATTTCTTGTCCTCTTTTTTCTGCATAATTTTTTCTTTTCCTTTTATGGAAATTTTTATATATTTCTTTTCCTTTTATGGAAATTCTTATGCCTTCCAAAATTTTTAAGAATGTACAAAGAAGTGATGTTTCATAAATAGCATTTTTAAATAAAATCATTTATAACCATCTTTGTTCACCACCTGATGAGATGCTTATTTTAGGTATCGAAACAAATATGCATCTTTGTAGTGATTACTTGTATGTTCGTATGTAAAACATAATAAATAACTATTGCTCTACTTTTTGTATTGAGCCCTCTTTTAAATTAATGTTATGAACATTTGAATTTATATTCTTTTTGTTCTCATTACACACACAGAGTTTATCAAAGTAGCAAATATTCATTTAAACAAGACAACAGACAAGGTATGTCTATATTATTTTTCTTGTTGGCAGATTACTTTCTGTATCTTGGGTTTGAACTGTCCACAGCTCATATTAATTCTTGTTAAGGTTTCAAGCTTTCAACTGACTTCAGTTATTACTACAAATGGAAGAAATTAGATAAAATTCAAAACCCCTTTGTGGTAGTTAGCATTTTTAAAATGATTTTGAATTTTTAATACTTGTCTTCTCACGTGACTGTGATATATTATGCATTTTGAAACTCTGGTGTTGTGCGACAATGATGTTGTGTGGATTCCAACAATACATTCTAGAATGTCTATTCCAGAATCATAAGTATGTTATTCCCAATAATACTTAACAAAATAAACAGTAAACAAAAATTGCAAATTTTAGAAGTTATCTGTTATTTCAAAACAACCAATAACTAACAAAATTAGTTATGATTAAATTCCTATGAGTGAGCATCTGAGATTAGTTTTTCACTTCAATTAAAGCTCTTAAATACAGATATTTAAAATAGCATCTTAAAGAGAATATTCTGTAGTATGCATAATGCAAGAGAATTGTTTGTATATATCCTGTCAGTTGCCAATGTTTTTATAAACATTTTAAAAACTCTTTGTAAAAAGATAAAAATTGAAAAAAAAATCACATGAAAGCGTTACAAATAGTGCTTCCTTAGAACTTTGTAGCATCTTTACTTATTGCATACCAGCTCCAACTCAAATATTCTCTTTCTTTGTAAAACATTTTGAAAGCACTAACAATTAACATTAGATGTTAGTAAACTATGTGATCAACAAAAGTAGCTGATTTATTAAAAAAAAAAATATTAGATCAATATATTTCATCCTGATAACTTGTCTACTCACGGAGGGAGTCTTAAAAGAAAAATAAACAATCTTATTGAAAGTATTAAATTTTCCCTGATTGGAGAAGCTCTTGCCTATAAGAAAATTATTGAAATGTTTAATAAAATATTAATCCAAATGACAGAGGTCTATCTTGAAAAGATTCAATGTCTGTAATGCCATTTTCAAAAGGAGACAGTTTATTGCACAGTGAAATGCCACTTTATCTGCTTACCAAACTGGATACCGTTTAAATTTTGAATGTAGTATTTCAAGCCTGGTTTACACATCTTGTGTATTAATTGCTTGTCCATTTTAAAGGAAGCTATGAAGTATCAAATCAATTCTGTTCTACTAGCACTCATGATAACCTTTCAAAGATTTCAGTTTCAGTGGAACTTTTAGCTTTCCTGCCACTGGTACATAATACAAAAATATTCTCTGATACATAATGCAAAATTTTTTTTATACAAAATCCATATTTCATCAAAAGTGATAATACAATGCAAAACTGAATCAATTCCATATAACTGAATAGCAAATGCCCAATTTTTATCCATTACTAAATTCAAATGCAGCTCATTTTTGAGTGTTTTTCTTGCCATTGTCAATAAATAATTTAAAACATCAATTTGAACTATGAGATTTTGGGTTAAATATACATTACTGAAGACTAGTGCTCCCAACAAAGCCTTCATTATATTATGATCCTGCAGTTAAATATGATTTGGGGGTTGAAACATCAATATCACTAACCCAGGAAACTCCAGCAGTATTTTAGAGTACCACCAGATTGTCAGTTGAAAGATTCAATTGTGTGATCTAAGATATTTTTGCTATATTTTATTGGATACAATCTTGACTTGGTTCTGATGCATTCCAAGTTATTAATTGTTGAGACACTGATATTTCAAGATTGAAACAGGACCATGACACCCAACCTTAAATTATACAGCCAGTTATTTTTTTCAAATTCACACTTCAGATATTTATAAAACATTTGCTCATAGGCATATTGGATGACATCTTCAAAAATAGATTGTTAGCCCCATAATGGGCACTATTTTTTAATTTAACAAGATAAAAATCAAATACTTATTTGTGATTTTAGCTATAATTAATAACATTTTAAATCAAATGTTTATATGTCTACTTTTCACATTTCCAAATATGTTCATATGAAGCTCCTGTTTTTTATAATATTTATCTGATCAATCAATTTGAGATTTCTGAAGTGATAAAGAACTATTTTGTGCAGTGCATTGTCATGCCTTTAACATTACTTAAAAACATAACCAAAACAGAATTGTAGATCTGTGGAAAGCACAGTGTCAATTTCCTGCATTGTGGAAGTGATAAGCTCATACTTCCTTCCTTTCAAGACAACACTGGCACATTTTCTGTTGTAATTTGATATGATAATTTAATGTGGTGTCAAACAATAAAAAGCTACACAGTGATATAGACTACCAACCAATTCAACTCCATTAGGTCATTTTTTGAAACTTAGATGTTTTATCAGCTTGTTATTAGTTTTCTACAATAGCCTTTATAGACAGTTGATAGATAGTTTTAACAAGGACAGCTTGGTTTTCAGAAAGCTCCACTTGAAAAGTTTTCAACTTAAATTTTTATTGCTTATTCACAAACAACATTGTCAATAAATACAAAATTTATATGCATTACAGCTCTATTATGACCAAGCTTATAAAATGTAAAAATCAGAAGTTGAAATACTTTTTATATTTGTCTTAAAGAATGTAGAAAAGAATTAATGGAGTAAAATTATTACTGAATAATCAACATTAAGTGGAATATTGAATTAAAAATTTCATTGTGGTAAAAATGTCAAATTTAGAATAAAAATTCTAATAATTTCATGCTGAACAATCTAATAGCAATCAATTGAAATGTTAACACACATTTTATATAAAAACAATGAATAAAAATTTACTAAAAGTAAAAAACAAAAAAAAACAAATGTAAATACAAATATCAATCATTCATTAAATTTAAAGTTAAGCAAAACAAAAGAAAAGAAGATATAGTCCAGAATCTAATACCAAAATACAAAAATAGCATACCTATATATACACTACAGGTAAAAATACTTACCTGCAAAAAATTATGATTTAATTTATAAATTAATACTTAATACACTGCAAAAACAATTTCTGAATTTTTTTTTACTTTGTCTCATTTCTCATGTTTTGAGGCAGTTAAAATGAAGAATGAACAAAGCTAAATGTTTTTATACATTTGGCAAAATTAGATGATCAGATAATGAAGTGTGCCTCTTTCAAATTCATAAATATTTAACTTTTTTCCTAATTTTCAAGATAATCTGTTCAATATATTTTATTTAACTTAAGGAATCAGCACATATGCTAGGCCACAAAAATCTCCTGAGCATAGAAATAAATACAATATGGGAACCAGAAATAAATACAATATGGGAACCAGTAATAAAGAGTGTCAGAGAAAAGCAATGATAACAACAAAAGTTGCAATATGAGCTCTGGTAAAAATATGAAATGATAACAGCAAAAATTGCAATATGAGCACTGGTAAAAATGGTTGCTGAAGACATTAGGTTTATAACCCAGAAATTCATACCCAGATGTGCACAAGGACACATGGCACAGTGGATAAAGGTGTTGGTTAGATCCAGTGATAGAACCCAAAGAGTGTGAGTTCAATACCCGGTTAAGGAAGTGGAGAACTTTCAGAGAGAAATTAGCAGGAGATAACTAACATCCATCAAACATGGCACGTGGAACTAGAACAGTCTACCCCAGTGAGTGAAATAAAGGGTTCAGTTTGAAATTCCAACCAACAGAGTTTACAATGGCCGAAACGTTGTGATAAATATGGTGACAAAGATAAGGACAATAGTCTATAAATAATAATGAAGATACAATTTTTTTTTTTTTTTTCCCCTCTTCATTTTGTTTTTTTTGATATCTTCTATTACATTAAAGTGTTTTTTTTTTTTTTTTTTTTTTTTTACACTGTATAATGGTAAAGTAAATATGATGGATCAGAAATGATTTTAGCCTTTGACAAGATTGATTTGTATTTATTGCTTATCAACCCTTTGTTGGTTATTTTTGGATTATAAGAATAATTTTTTTTTTTCTTCCAAGTGAATATTGCATTAACAATTTTGGGGGAATAACAATGATTTTTCCAGATACAAATCCTACTGTTTAAACCATAGCAGAGGGAGGAGGAGATGGATTTGTACCTTTCCCAAGGATATTTGTATGTAAATGAATGTAATGAAGCCAACTTTGAACCCAGCCTTCCAATTTCTCATTCCAATGTTATCCATGACACCACCTACACATTCAGCCTATGACAAGATTTAAACTAACTTAAACAGCTCGATTAATTTGGTCATGGAGGCATCGTACATGTCAAACAAAGTTAAAATACACAGGATAAGAGTTCAAATCTCGTTAATTATTTTTTATACATCCTGCTTACTTGACAGTCATAGAATGTAAAAGTAATTTTGATGTTGAACAGAAAGCAATAAAAAATAAAAGAAAAAGAAAAACTAGTCAAAAATTGTTAATGAGTGTTTCATCTAAGAAATCCAAGTAACTTAATGCTAATATGCCTAGTACTAATTGTAGTAATAAACAATGTAAGAGTGAATCTGATAAGAAAGAGTAAAGGAGTTACATCAAATTACATCTGCTGAGTGGCCAAATTGTTAAGATGCTATACATGTCAGATAGCCACCTAAACATACAGGATGCAAGTTTAAATCTCAGCAGAAGATAAGTCTTTATTTTCACTTCATGTTGCCTACATGGCGATTGTAGAATATAAAAATGACATGAGCATTGCAACTGTGTACAACAAAAATAAGATACAAATAAAAACAAAAATGAATCTTTCTTATCCAATCATGAAATAGAAGCGGTCCTGAACAGTTACTCTTCTATATATTTTTTTAATAATGCAGGGCTCTTTAATTGGACCTACTTTGTTCCTAAATTCCATCAAAAACCTTCCTGATAGTATCAGTTCTCAACTCAGTACTTCTGCTGATGACACAACCATTTACTTCTGTAATTTACTTTTTAATTACTTCTGTCTCAATTGCTAGGTCTGCTGCTAAGAAAATTGGTTCACTGTGTTGTACTAGACAATTTTTCTCTCCAGAATCTATCTTAATTTATAAGTCTACCATTTGTGCGTGCTTTGAATATTGCTGTCACATATGATCCAGTGCTCCTTCTATTTATTTAGAGATTCTTGATAAAATCTGAAGCAGAATATCCAAAATATTATTGGTCCTGATCTGGTACCTTGGCTTTAGTTACATTCCCACCACTGTAGTGTAGATTTCCTGTGCCTTTTCCATAAATATTTTGCATGGTAATTGTTCAGATAAACTTTCTGCTATGGTACCTAAACTTTAGGAATTTAAGTGAAGTACAAGATTGGCAATAAGGTCTCATCATTTTACAGTTAAAATGTTGAGATGCAACCATAAATTCTATGGTAACAGTTTCTTCTCTCACACTTCTCTCATGTGGAACTCCCTTCTAGCACTATGCTTTTCAACTAACTTTTATCATCAAAAATTTAAATGCAATGTCAATTGTTATCTACCCTCTTCTTGATGCATCTTATTTTATTGTTCTTGCTCCTTAATATTCCTCTTATTTACACACATAATTTTTATATTATATATATATATATATATATATATATATACACACAGTGGGGGTTAATATTTGTACACCATGAATTTTTTTTATTTAACATAGATTTTATAAAACATTTTTATAATCAATACAATATTTGTATACCATGGCATAATGCTGCAATATGCAAAAAAAATAAAAATTCAAAAAAATTTGTTATATTAATGAAATTAAAAAATTTGGGAGGTGAAAAAAGTATTTGTACAAAATTATAATACCTATTTAATACTTTGTAGCATATCAACAGCAATCATCCTCTTTCTACAGCTTTTAATCAATAATTTGCAAGTTTCCGCTGGTATTTTACTCCATTCTTCTTTGCATATTCTCTTTAGGTCCAGGATGTTTTTCAGAGCTCTTTTATTAACTTGAATTTTTAATAAACACCACAAATTCTCTATTAGATTCAAGTCTAGAGATTGTGATGGTTATTTAAGTGTATTGACATTGTTTTCAATAAGCGATTTTTTTGTAGATTTAGTCATATGGCATTATCTTTGATTCCAAAAGATCTTGGTATATTTTTGCATTCATTCTACCATCTGTTATCTCTAAATTACCCATACCTTTAGCAGAAAAATATCCCCAAACAATGATATTGCCACCACCAAATTTCACCATTGGGATTGTGTTTTTCGGTGCAAAGGCTGTGCCAGCTTTTCTCCAAATGTGAGTCCTTGAATTATGCCCAAATAGTTCAATTTTTGCTTCATCTGTCCATAAAACACTTTTCCAAAATGATTCAGGTTTATTCTTATGTTCACAAACAAATTTTAACCAGGCATCCCTATGCTTCTTCAGTAATAGTGGAGTTTTTCTTGAAGAATACAATCTTAGTTGATTTCTATGAAGTTCATTGCTTATTGTTTGCTTCGTGAAAATAATACCTGATGCTTTTAATTCTTCCTGTATATCTCTCCAATGACTACTTGGACTTTTCTTGAACTTTGCACTGAATTCTTCTCATTGAAATGGGACAAATCTTGTGTTTTGCACCAGATCTTGATTTGTTCTCAACAGTTTTTGCCTTTTTATACTTAGCAATAAAGGAACTAATAGTAGTAAATGGTTTATTCAGGATATCTTCTATTTTCATATAGCTTTTGCCTTCCTTCCAGTGTTTGATGATCAATTCTTTTTGTGAATTTGAGAGTTCCTTCCCCATGATGATAATTATTGTGTATGATTTGTGTGTGGAGATAACCATGTATAAATGAATTGCAGAATGTTCTGGTAATAAGATAATTGGAAGAATCTAGCAAAATCTTACAAAGAACTATGCAAATAAAGCCTTTTGATATTAAAGACATTTTGTACAAATACATTTTTTGCCTCAAAATTTTATAAACAACACAATTTCATTTATAACAAAGTTTTTTAATTGTTTTTTGCATATTACAATATTATGCAATGGTGTAGAAATATGGTATAGATTTTAATGTGGGGTGGGCTGCTGAAGAGTTCTCAGTCAGATGAAGAAGTCTTTATTAAAAAAAAATCTCAGTTTGTGAAGTGGGTTGGTTGAACCTTTTCAACACTCTCTTGTATGTATATATCTATATGTACACACAATACAGGTTATTCTAAAATTATACTCATGCCCAATACTTTTTTTAAGGTGTAAACTAATCTTACAAATGGATATCATTTTTTTTTATACACAAATGTATATCCAAATGATATTTGAAGAAAACAGTAAAGTTATCTGGATATAACAAAAGTATGTATGCATCTCTTTTGGAAAGGTATCCTTATATATAAGTTAAGCATACACTCGATATCACAGATAAATTCAATATAAATTTTGCTAAATATGATTTTTTGTATAATTTATATATTTATCATACAGTAGCAACATAGCAAGTAATACATCAATAGAATAAAAGATATATTTTGTAAATCTGATGTAAAATGGTAATAGATGAACAGATCATAATTATAGCAAATCTTTGGTGATGCTTAAAACAGGTTACAGAAATTAATATACAGTAAATATATTTAAACACTTTTCAAGCTGACTTGATCTGAATTAAGGTCTCTGTGATAAACAGTTAAAATCTCATACAAGTCTGAAGATATTTAAACAACTGGATTAATAAAAGACCTGCACTGATTTATTCTGAACAGTAATCTTAGGTTTATTAATGTTGTATTTTATATTCTAAGCAAGTCATAAATGATTAGTTTACCAATGAATATCTCCCATATTTTAAAATATAAATAAATCAGCACAGTACTAGATTTGTAGCAAGATCTCATCATTTTACAGTTGAAATGGCTAAATGTAACCATAAGTTCTAATTTCTCACTTGTTCCAGTTTCTGGCTTTCCAGTCAATTCTGATCTTCAAAAATTTAAATGCAATGTCAGTCATTTTCTTCTGTCTTCTTTCTTAATGTTCTTTTATTGTTCTCTCTGCTTAATGTTTTATTTTCTCATACTCAGTAACCTCTTGAATTTTAGTTGCTTTATTAGCTTGCTTGGGATGAAATGAAAAAAATAAAATAAAAAAATAAGCAGAGAATAGGCATCATTTGGTGCACATTTTTCAATTTGTCGTACTTCAACAATTATCCAACATTATAGACAAGCAGTGAGCAGTTTTGTCAGTAACAAATTGATTACTTTAAGGAAAATCTCTTGCTCTGGTTTAAAACTCTTTCTTTTTAGGTTATTTTACATGAATAGAAATGAGGAAAATTTGAACACATAAAACTTTCATTTATAGCAAAATCTTTACATAATAATTCCTGATAGAAAGCCTAAAAGGTTGTAAATTTGCAACTTCAAAAGTTTCATCTTGAAAATCAGTTAAGGAAAAAAGAAGAAAAAAGTATAAAATAAACAAAGAATATTCATTAAAAGGAGAAAATGAATAGAAAGAGCACAATGTTCAATTATTGTATTTTGTTTTGTGACATTTTTAGTTAATCATTTAGAAACAGTAAAATCAAATAAGTATATGGCAAAAGAAATCAAAGAAAATTTATCAATAAAAAGTTTTTATTAATAAATATTTTTTTTCTTAAGAATGCTTCTGGTTTGTCTAAAAATCTTTTGAAATTAAACAAAAGCTGCATAAAGACAATATTTGATTTTTACTGCTGGTCATAAGCAAATATGTAGAAAAAGAAAAAGTTAAAATAGAAACAAAAGCAATACAGAGGATAGAGAAAAGAAAATGTATATAAAATTACTATTAAATTTGAATATCATTGAAGCAGGACTTAGCGTCTTCATAGTCTTTGGGCTTTGGTTAACAGTATAATTTATGGTAAAGTTAAAAAGGTTTTTAATTCAATTCCACTTTTATATCAGCATACCAGAAGCAAATGTGAGAGTAGTGCTTGCTTAAAGAGAAAATAGAGAATAGTTTCCAGTGTTAAGAATCATATTCCCAGTTTCTAATGTGAGTGTTAGGTCCTGATATACAAATTAAGTTTGGTGATAATAAAAGGTAATTAATTTCTATCTAATTTGTAGTGTATTATTTTGTGTGGTTCAGAAGTAGAATTCAGAAAAAAATATTTCATGTTATTTCATGTGAAAAGAATAATGAAGTTGAATACGATCAGAAAGTGGGATAGATAAATTAGTGATAGAGCAGTAAAGATCATTATCTTCCCTACTCTTAAATCATTTGGCATTGTGCTACATTTCTCTCTTAAAAATTCTGCCTAGGATCAAAGTGTAATATGTGCAATGTGAAAAGTGTTACATACAATATATACCTTCTTATGTATGGTGTTCCTTCACAACGTTGGCAATCATGGCCCTCAAAAATGGCCTGTCCTTTGCAGCGCTAATAAAGTAAATATGGCACATTACCATCATTCTTTGCCCCCATTCTGTCATCCATTTACACAAACTCATTAGGTAGGTCACTCATTGTTTCTCTTCTGCACCTCCTGCCTTAAATATGTTCTGTGAGTATTAAATTTTCCAAGATTTCTTTTCTCATTATATATCCCAGAAATTTCAATGGTCTCTCTCTGATTTCAAGTGCACATTTAGATTCCATTTTCCTTAATACTTCCTCATTGCTAACATGTTCAGTTCATTCTCAGCAACTGCCTATATAACCAAGACTCTTGGGGGTTTTGTTTGTAAAGAAATTACCCAGCATTTCCTACCATATTCCTATATGGTAGGGAATGCTGGGCAATTTCTTGGGTATATATGACAGAAACAAAGACAAGTGTTGAACCACTAACAAAATTTTCCTATCTCTTAATACTTGGTTTAATTTCTGGAAGATATATTTGGTTATTCCAATTCTCTTTTGGATTTCTGTGCCACATATTTCCTCATCTGTTACTACACACTACCCAGAGAGTTAAATTTCTGTATGTGCTTGATTTTAATGTCACTAATTTGAAACATATCTTTGGCTGTCTTTTGCTAATTACCATACATTCTGCCTTTTTCCATTTAATGGTTAGTACTTTCTTGTCTAGAAGTTCTTCCAGTTTTCACTCTAGTACTACTTACAATAATAACTATCCCTCCCTTGCAAAAAAACCCCCCAAAAAACAAACAAACAATTTACAGAAATAGTGTAATTTATCTGAATATGTGAATAAGCCATATTCAACTTTTTAGCAATATACCATCAACATTTTCATCAAGGCTCTGTACTGTTTTAAATGTTTCTAACGATTCTGGTGGGATTATTGTTAACTTTAATGCTTTTTTCTGACATCAATAAAAAAAGGTCATATATTATATATTCGTATTAAAAATGTATGGCAAAACTTTACCTTGTATTAATTATCCTAAACTTGTAAATAATAGAGAGATCAATATCCTTACCTATATTAGGATACTTTTGTTTTTTTGTAATATGTCAATATTTGCATGCCAAACCAAGCATTTTTATGTTATAACCGATCTTCTAAAATTTGGTTATTTTAAAAAAATAATACTGATAGAATGTTTCTTATAATGTGATTAATAATGCCTTGTGCATTGCCATGTAATAATTCTAGTTGAAATACAAGCCAACAGATACAAGTAGCTTTGTGCTAAATGAAGAAAGAGTAAAGAAAGGTAATTGCATAGAGAAAATTCTAAAGATATTCAAAAGTTAATTTGTCTCAAGAATGACATGTTTCATGCAAGCCATCTTTACCAAGTGCAATGGAGAACAGAAGGAAGTTGAAAGTGTGGATGCCTTTGGTCAGGCACTATCCACATTATTCAACTTGTTACTAACCACATTGTCTTTGACAATGTCAGCCTTTGATGCTGCTTGTTCAGGTTCTGCATCAGGATCAATATATTCCTGTAACTCAGTGAGAGAGAAAGAAAAAGAAAAAAAAAACATAGCTTTCTGAAACCTGAAACAGCATAAAGAGAGGTGGCATCAACTTAATATGTTAGTAGCTGGTTAGGTATGAACAAATATAATGCAAACAGTAAGATTTCACTTTCTGCTGATTTTTCCCCTTCTTTTCCTCAAAATATAACAATGCTAACCATGAGCATATGTTTGACACATACAGAAAGTGCATGATGTCATAAATTATACTAAAATTTATAATTAAAAAGTATCTCTTTGTTTTATCAAAATAACACCTTCAACCAGACATATGTATAAGCAAAGTTCTGACACTGAATGATAAGTCTGTCTTCATTTATGATTAAATTTTTATTTTTAGCTATTGAAAAATATACAAATTTTGGAGAAAAAAAAACACTGGTAAATTTAATGAAATCAAACCAGTTTTTGTCTATAATTTAGCATATCCAACATTGTTAGAAAGAATTTTGAGCATCCAAACAGAGTTTGATAAAAAAATAAGTTGTTCTGGAAGCTTACATTTCTTTAATCAATTTCATCAATTATATCTAATGTTTAAGAGAATAAAATTGTTGAAAATCTTATTAAAACTTTTCCAAAATTTAAATAATCACAGTAATATGATTCAATAAAACAAATTGTGAACGGGATAACTATTTAATTGGAAAAAAAAAAAAGACAATATTTGTTACATTTTGGTTAAAATTTAGTAATTTGTCAAAAGACAACAGTAGGATAACTGTAGATAACATTTCTTCATTGTGTAGATGTCAAAATGGATAAGTTTTCTATCTCTGTGTGTTTTGGCAATGCAATGTCACTTGCCAGTGAAGAAGGAATGAAGAGACTGCACCAGCATATAGTGATAACCAATGGTAAGACACTTCAAGATGGCTGCTTCTGGTATATAACTGGACAAAAACAGCCCTGAGGTATCTTTTGTACTTTACTGAGTGAAGGTTCTGACTGGATAATTTTACAGGACTAAACATTTATGTATCTTTGTTCACAATGAGGTTTGTTAAATAAAAAATAAAATAAATTGAACTGATTTTGCTACAGTGTATTTTTGTTTAAGTATATAAGTGATCTGACTCTTGCTACAATCAACAGCTGCACCAAACTTTGACCAAAAAAAGTTAACTTTCACATATTAATGATTACTTCAGTAAAAGATAATTGTCAGTTGTCTTATTTTGAAGAGAGTGCATCAAAATTATTTTTTGCAAAATAAATAAGATAAACAAACTTATTTTTCAACTATAAAAGTGCACTTCAGCTCTGCAATAAGTATAAAAGTTTAAGAGAGGCATCTAAGTCAGGTTGCCAATCAGTGAATGAGAAAAAAGGAGCCTATTAATACATATTGACTTTTGTGTACAAAAAAAAAATAAAAATACTAGGCTGAGAAGAACACTAGAGAGTCAGTCATCCGAAGGAATCAGTGCACATGCTAGGCTATGAGGACCTCCTTAGCAGGCCTAGCATAGAAATAAATCTGATATGGGAGTCGTTAATAAAGAAAGAGAAATGATAGCAGCTGTAGTAGAAAAAAAACCTTGATCAGTGCAGTCAAGTGTGAAAAGCATCAGTAGCAGTATCATCAGCTGGTAGGTTAGGTTTAGGGCTCCAAGTTCTCCTTTCAAGATTTTCTCATGGAACAATAGCATAGTGGATGAAAATGTTGACTTATGAATTTAGTGAAATAATTGTGAGTTCAATTCCTGTACTCAATGAAAATAGGGTGAGCAATAACTGAACACTATTAAGAACTATATATCTCTAGACATGATCAGCAAATGAGAACACTACCTCTATATTCTAAATTTCCCAAAGGTTACCTGGATCAACAAGTACCTGATGAAGGCAAATTAGCTAAAACATGACAACAACAACAAAGATGAGGACAATAGTCTGCAGTTAAATAATGTAGATTATTATTAAGTAACAACATTTTGTTTGAGGTTTGTTAATATCATAATCTTGGTGATCATAGAGATGACACATCATTTTATTTTGTTAACTCATGATATCAGAGACAGATATTCGTGGTATGGGAATAGAGTTTAAACATTCCTTCCAATAGCCCATAATTTTTTTGTCTAGTTATAGCAGTCTGGCAAAATGGCATTATCAATGCTTGCTCAATGTTTGTAGAGATCAAACGGTGGATGTGAGCAAAGTTAAGTGATTGGAAAATAGCAGTGTCAACAGCAAGGTATGTGGCAAAGAATGTATGCAGACATTTTTCTGATATCATTTATGTGAAAAGTGGAAAAATAATGAATTATAGCTGAAAACTTATCCTATACAATAGTGTTATTGCTCTCTTTGTATCTGTTGCAGTTTACATAGGAATAAATAGGACATATTACTTTCAGAGTGCAATACAAAAAAACACTAGATTGCATTGTACCAGTGCAGACTACATTTATCTAGGTACAATAGCTTAAAGAATAAAGCAATAATTTAAATGAATAGTCAAATAAGTCCTTGAGAATCACAAAAATTTCTGCTTCTTTCTTTCTAAATATCATAAGAATAATTTTGCATATGCTATGTCAAAACAGCAATGTCATACTTTATTTGATTATTCTTAAAGATTTCTCAAATTTGTTTTTTTTAAAAATAAACTTTAACGTATTTTAAACATGGGCCAGATATAACATTATGGGAAAATATTTCTCCTAAATTTCGTAATACAGATTCAATTAGTGATAAAATAATTACAGTTTTTATTGAAATTTTAATTAGCTGAATTTCTAGAATTTTTTTGTATTTCTATTTAATTTTCAATGGCAATTGTAAAAATCATCTTTCTAAGCTCTATTTCCAGTCTTAAATACTAGATACACATTTTCTCCCATTTTTTATAAGAGCACAAAGTTTATGAAAACCAAATTAACTTTGCTACACATCAAGTTGTTCAAATTTCACTATTTTTACTGCCAATTTCTAATGCACATGGAAAATCAATGACAAAGTGAAAAAAATTTTTTGTATATGTTTTATCTGTTAGGACTTCATCGGATTAAAGTAGGTACCTCCATAAGATCACTAAAAAAAGAGCATAGCATAATTAAAACAAAATTTTATCGTCTAAATGTTTATGTTATTGTTAAAAGGAAAGACCAAAGTTTTTTAAATATTTTAAAAAATTTTTCTTTCTTTTTAGAACATTCTAAATTTTGATTAAAAAAACCTTGTTTCTCTTTGTATCACTGGAACTAGTAAAATAGCATATACAATTTTTAGCATGGTTTTTTTTTTTTTTTGTATGGCACACATTATCTTGCAAAAATAAAAATAATTGTCAGATATTAATGAAACTTTCAGAAACTATTCACAGATGATGGAAATTATTATGTTTTTTGTTTTTTTATTAAAGTCATGGCAGCAACATGTTTTTTTTATATTTATTACCCCCCCCCCCACCAACTAATTTTATGAAAACTCTAGATATTCAGTCACTTTCAGTTTAGTGATTATATTATTAGGTTGGTTAATACGTCAAAAAACGACATTATTACGTCATTATTTTTGCACCAACCTAATAGTTGAGGCTTTGAGGAAAGCAAAACTTTTTTTTTTAATTGGACCCCACTACCTGAAAATCAGCCCTGAATTGTAACATACAAAACTCAATAAAAGAAAAATATTATTTAATTTCATTTGTTCTTAGTTGTTTTTATGAATATGGACAATATTTTCTGAAAGCAAAAGATTTGTTTGATGAAAAATGAATTTTTAATAAAATTATTTGTTATTCCTTTAATTATTTTAGATTTTTACATTTAAGTTGTTAAAATATAAAATTAGTTGAAAGCTGCATTCACTTTTGTAAATGTCCTTAAAAGATAGATATTTTTTTAGTGCTTTGTAAATTGTATCGCTTCATCCAATCAGAAAACCTACAGTAATTAAGAAATGTAATTTTGTTTTGATAAACGTCATTAAAATGGCTGTAATTAAAAAGTACGGAAGGTCACAAACAATAAAACATCACATGGCTTGAGTGTAAGCATTCTCCATTGAACGTCCATTTCATTATTGCAAATTCTTTGTGCGAAACACATGTTGAGCATTTTGAATTATCGTTTTTACTAATTAAAAAAATTTGAACACCACCCTAAGCCATTTCCAGCAGCAACATTACTACATTTTTAAAAGTATCATTTATTTCATTTACATATTTCATTGCAATTTCAATTTTGTGAAGTTGTTTTACAGTTTTCAGTGAGTCGTCTTATTTCATTTTTATGAAATTTAATCTCACTCTCAATAGTCTTATTTTAATTTCTTTATAATATATTTTCCATAAAGCATCGTAAATGTAAAGGTGAAAGATAAATTTCATAAGAATTTCAACTGAGATTTTCATTTTTTTTTTTTTTTTTAAATGGAAAAAATGATTGACATCAGTTAATTTTTCTGAATAAAAACAAAACAAAAATTTTGGACGTACCAGGAACGATTAAAAAATGTAAAAAAATACCCCAAAATACTTTGATCTTTCCTATTAATAATAATGTTAACATTTAGGCAATAAAGTTTTGTTTTCATCAATTTTAGCATCTTTTTCGTTATGCTATGCTCTTTTTTAGCGATCTCATGGAGGTACCTAGATTAAAGTAATGTTTATGTTGATGTGACTAGACAAGTACACAAAAGAGAGGGGTTGCTGTAATTTTAAAATAATTTTTTTCTTTAACTGTGTTTGCTTTTATAGTTGAGCCAATGTCATTTAGTTTCTTTTTCTTTATGTTTTTATCACTTTTATTATAAAGTATCTCACATTGTGATAATAGAAGATCTATCAAGAAAGGTGAAATGTTGTAAGAACCTGGAAGCACATTTACTGCGGAAGATCTAGCGATTAAAGCACTTACTATACACTTTTGCCTTAGTAAACTGCTTTCTCTTAATTTAAAGTAGCATTTTTTTTTTTAAGTCAAAATTGTAGTCAGATTATAGTAACTAATACCTTGAGTATGTATTCCTTGTGGCTATTATTACAGGTGATAGAGTAAATTCCTCCAAGTTCTATCTTATTGTTTTGTATTAATTTTTCTATTGTTTTAGAAGTTGTAACAAATTTTATGTTAAGCTTAGATAAATTATTTTCTGTTGTAGTTGTGAGTGTTGCTGAGTAGAACAATATATTTTGATTCATTTGATTCGTCAAAATTAAAGGAAATTGGCTAAACTATATATCCAAACAAATTTAAAAAAAAAAAAAATGAAATAATTTTAATTTAAAAGTTTAAAATGAGAACATCCCATCTCCTTTGTGCACATGTTTATCACAATGTAAACATTACTTTAGTCCAGTGAAGTTCTAAATCACACATGAAAAATGTTTCCCCCACCTTGTGATTTATCTATTGTTCTGGTATATAAAAATATATATCCCACCCCCGTGTGTGTGTGTGTGCGCATGAATATAAAATATAGTGCACAGTGAGTGTTTATAGCAAAAATACAGTGCTCAATGTAACAGAACAGAGCTAAGATAAATATTAAAAAATTATATTGTTTCCAAATTGATGCTTGATAATTGCATCATGCATGAAATTTTGAGTAACATTATGCAGCAAATTTGATATTATATAGATATATGTGTGTGTTTGTGTGTGTACGCATACTTCACAAATTCTTTTTCTTCTTTTGATGATAGATTGCAAACATGGCATATGAAACATGAAATCTGAAGACAAATTTTTCAGAACTTTGGCTCTCGCTATCAAACAAGAATTAGCTGGCACAAAGATTTGATCCCTGAACAGTACCTACCCATTATACTCAATCAGGAAGTGTCAGGATATTACTTAATGTATGTAGTTTTAACAAGATGTAAATTGTTGCAAAAAAATATTAAATTCAAATCTCTCACACCTCAGGATCTGAGCAAGAAGACTGCTTTGATATTGTTAAAACAGGAAAATGCAAACTTTTCAGCAGTTGTATGAATTTACATGATATAGACACTTTCTTCAAAAGAATTATTGTAAGCTTAAAAGACTCAATATCATTAATATACTGTATACTAAGATTAAATAAGGAACAAGTAGGAAAACTTTTATAAATTTAACACATTTCACTATTTATTCAGCTTCATTAGAATCTTGGGGTAACGTGGAGAATATCTCCTTCATTTCCATTTTGTTTTGTAATATAACCACAGCTACATACCTACATAAGTAAAAAAAAAGAATCAATGATGTAACATTGAAGGTTTCTTGTATTTCCTTTGTCAAGAGAATTTTTTTTATTTAACATATCACAAGACAAACTGGAAAAATGCACCAACAGGAACCGTAACAATTAAAAAAAAAGAAAGGCCAAAATTTACCATAAGTAAAAAGCTTTCAATTAAAATGTAAAGCATATATTAAATAGTGACAGCTAAAACAGAAACACTGGGGAAAATAACTTCAGTTATGACTTGGATGCAATGAATATTTTTTAAAGATTAGTATTGGAGACAACTGCCTGCTGATGTTTAGCTATTATGAAGTTTTATAAGAAAACAGAAGTCCGGAAAATTCTATCAAACTATGTGTGTGAGTGATAGAGTTTGATGAAATTGTCAAGACATGTAGAATCTTATGAAAGTTTATAAATTGCAGAAAGGATTAAGTGAGTTCTATTTTGCCTGGACTGGCAAGAGAGAGAAAACTGCATAAATAAAATTAGAAATATTAAGTTTTAGATAAAAAAAAAGAAAAGAAAAGAAAGCAGTTTAAGAAACCTTTGATATGAAAATGCATATACAGAATCTTAAAAAGATTTATATATATATATATATATATTTATTACACACACACACACAGACAGAGTGGCAAAAATATATAATGGTAAGACATTAGCTAGATAAAGACACCATTGCTACCAATATCTTACAATTATGTGGAAGGTATTTCCAGAGCAGTGTGTGTGTATAAATTTTGTATAATTTATTTAATACAAAAAATAAAAAATGATGTAATTTTTTTCTTCTTTCTTTGATACAGTTTTAATTAATATAATTCAGATGAAGACTGAATGGAATGAAAAAGAAAGTTAAACATTCTGGAAAATTGAAAAGAATTGAAAAATCAAAAAGATGAATCCATAATTTCTCCCTACAAATAAAAAGTAAAAATAAAAAAAAATGTTGAGTAAGCATGTTTAAAAAAAAGTCATTAAAAAAAGGAAAGCAAATAAATAAAAGAGAAAATATTTAGTTTCATTATTCAAACTAAAAAAAAAAGTATCATATATAAAATGTGATAAGTCAAAAAACCAAAACCTAAAACCAAAAAGCAGAATTCAGATATACAGTGAAAAGGTGAAGAAAGTGAAAAGGTATTGATAATGTTTTGATTTCTTTACTGTGTAATGGGATCAATGCATTTTGCAGATAACATAAAAATTATTAATTACTCATATTTGGTAGAGAGGACAGTTGTTTGGGAGAATTGTCAAAAGATAAAGAAATCTGAAATCGTTCATAACATTTATTTTCTGTTTAAACAGCTTTCAAGAAACTAGTTAGCTTATAGGATAATTAACCAGGATGAAAAGGTTAAAGTGACATTCAGTCATTTTTGTAAACAGGGATAGTCAAAGGAGAAAGGTTTGAATTATTAAAGTTTACAACTGTCTTGGAGTAATAAAGTTCATATTTGCTAATATAACCAAAATATTACTATGCTTATCAGTGACAAATTTATAAACTAGCTTAAAAGCTGTGCTATACCAGTGTAAACACTCAACTACCTACTCCAAAAGTAGTTATCAAATCTATACTAGGTCACATTTTATTAGGCAAGTCAATGTTTTCAGAATAAAATTGGTTTAACGAATATTGGTACAATTTTCAAGATATATTTGTAACATTTATATAAGCAGTTTATCATGCAAGTTTCAGCTTGTAATATCTATCCTTATTAAAAATGTTAACAATTTAGGGTGCCAGATTTTGTTTAACAAAGTGCAATTGCTGATACTTCTTGAGTGGACAGAATGATTACCAAAAGGTTCGTCTACAAAATACTATAGAGTCAAGGTGCTGAATATAACATCAATCAACAAAGTGATAAATTTTATTTATATTAATTATAAAGAAATATTAACCATAGAACATTTAACAATTTCTTAAACCTGAATAAATTATTTTATTATTTTACATATCAATATGAGATCCTTGACAGTTTATGACCTTCAATCTTCTTTCTATCTCATGATTTTGTTAACTTTTCTGTTTCAAAATTATTATTTGCAGTTTTTGATCTTTGTTATTATTTCCCATTTTCATACACATTTCTTTTAAATGATGAATCACAAGTTTTTTTTTTTATTGAATTAATATCTTGAGAGTCAATATTGCAGGATAAGGAATATTGTCTTGTATAAATATACTCTTTTAGGTCTTGCATCACTCACTCAAAAAAAAAAAAAAAAGAGAGAAAAGAAAAATCATATAATCCAAGAACTTGCAATAATTCTCTTTATTTATCTTATCTGCTATGAAGGGACGTATAATTTTACTGCCTACAATACACTGTTTCACTGTTGAACGTTGCGATCATCTGTATTGTGTTGGTCGACTATTTCTATGAAAAAGCTCAGTCATCAGATCCACTCAATCCAGCTCTACATTCATCATTGAAAAATTATTCTTGAGAAATTAGTTTTTATCTATTAGGTTGGTGCAAAAATAATATCGTTTTTGACGTTAAAAAATACGTCAAAAAACAATATTATTTTTGCACCAACCTAATATTATCTTGTTCAACATCTCTGTGATGTTTACTTAAAAAGGTAGTAGTTTGCTAGCTTTCACATCTTTAGCCAATGTTCTTAATATTCTGCATCTTTTTCCTGTTTAGATTCACCACACCTGCTTCTTGACATATTAACTTGTTGGTCAATTTACTTTTCTTACTCATTACCTTTTTAAATTTCTCAAATTTTTTTTTCTAAATCTTTTCTTGCTAATGTTTTCATATTTTCTTTTTTGGAGTTTTCAATTAGTTTACAACATCTGGTTTCTTTTTTCAGCTTATAACTTTTTACAACCATGGCAAATTTTATACATCTAAAATTAAAAATAAATATCAGTAAATATACTGATTATATATATATATATATATATATATATAAAAATAACATAAAACTAAGTTATTGTAAAACAAAAAATAAAACAGATAATCTGGAATTCATATATCATAAGTATATCCTGTATATGGGTTGGTTAATAGAAGTTTTATTGTGAAACTGGTTTTCAAAATAAAATCTGTCAGTATAACCTTAATTATAAAACCCTGAACTCTGCTTACCAATTATAGGTAGAGGCTAATTTGTTGAATAAGTCATCATTAGTGTTTTACATCTAATTAACTATTAAAAATCTACTGTGCAAGATCAAACATGCAAAACATAAGCAATATACAACATAATACTTACAGGCAGATTTTCCAACTCTTTTGTAAACTGAAAATATTAAACTAACAAGTGGTGATCTGACATATTCATTAACCTTCAGTAGCCAAAAGCAAATCAAGCCTTTGAAATTCTCTGCTCTGTGAGGACAGAGTGTAAGCTGAAAACTAGAACTGAAGAAATCTAAGTTATAAAATTTATGTCCTTGTACTCTGCAACTCATGCAAAAATGTAAAAGACTACTATGAGGTTGAGATGCTTATGGCTACAATAGATTAAAGAGATAAAATATTTACAAAAGCAACTAATCAATACTTTAGAATAAAAATTTAACTAATCACATGCTCAATGTTGTACTCTCAATAAGAAATGGCAGACCTCAGGTAGAAGCAGGTGCAAAAGTATGAAAAAATATGATTGTTTGAATACAAAAATCACAAAATAAGAATAAAAGGTCAATAAATGAATATTGAGTAAGCATAGAGAAAATGTAAAAATAACGCATAAGATTAAATAACAATATTAAGCTAGATAAGGGAGGAGGAACAAGAGAACAAGATATATCAAAAATTCTATCGCTTGACACTGCCTATACAATAAAATTTTCCCCAAATGATAAAGTAATTGCTAATTTGTGATTCTCAAAAATATGAAAGCAAACCATTTTCATATTAATTAATATGTAACAAACACACAAAAAGAGATGAAAACCAAAAAGAGGTATTTGCATGAAAGTTAAATGTAAATATGTGTATATCAATTTACTGCTCTGAATATATGCTGTTAGTTCAAACTTTATAAACTGTAGTATTTTTGTCCTAAAATATAAAATTTAGCCATTTACAAATAAAAAAAGCAAACTTATTAACACCAGTACTGAGAATATTGAAATTAAGATTTTTTTTACATATATATATATATATATATATATATATAAAAAAAATCAGTATATTTACTGATATTTATTTTCAGAGTATGTAAAACAGTTAAGTACATGAATCAAGTACAGATTTCATTATTACATTTTAGTTGAATCTATTAGAAAAGATATATATATAAAAAAATAGGTGGGGTATAAGGTTTGTGGGCTTTAGTCTGATCAACCAATCAAATATGACCTATGTTAAATTTAAACTAAACAAAGAAGCAAAAATTAAAAAATTATTTTTTATATAAATAGGTCATAACCCATAGATTGGCAGCTAACAATAGCCATACATAAATGGATACATAAATTATACAAACTAGGCAATGCCATTACCTAAGAAATAAAAATGTGATGAAGAGGTAATTTAGCAAAATGCTAAACAAGTTATATGCTTTGTGAGATTCCTATATAAAAATGTTTTATAGTTGAGAAATAAATAGCTTCTTTAGGAAACTAGTAAATAATTTAAATGGAAAATTTTAAATAAGCCAATAAATAAAACAAATTAAAACTGCTATTTTCACTCAGTTTAATACTGCATAGGTGACAATATCTCAGTTTTTCTTTTAATGAGTAAACAAAGTATAAAATGAAATCTATTTTAAAATAACCTGTAATTTATATATAATGCTGACCAAAGTTTTAAATTAAATGAATTGCACACATGACAAAAGTATAATTCAAGTATTTAAAAATAATAATCTTTTAGTTTTTATATACAAGATTATTATATGACGTGCCAAAGAACACTGCCAACACATTCTGTCTAGTTTCAAAGTAGGTAGCTTAAACTGTTTTAAAGTAATTCTATTATCTTTAAATGTATTTTACAATTAGATGCTCTTAAAATGACAGTTTTATCTACAAGGATTTTTCTTATGGGAACAAGTAGTGTTTCATTTAAATGTTTTGTCTATGACTTTATAATGTAGCCACCTAGCCAATGTAGGTGTAGAAATTGTCTTCTTCCTTATTACAAAAATCAGTCTTGTATGAGAAAATGATATTAAACTACATTGGTGGTCTGAAGTTTGGATTCTATAGATACACTTATTGGTAATTAAGGTTTACAGTTTATAATTTCTACAGTATATTGTACATTTTACACATCTGATCAGGTCGAAAAGTAAAATATATTGTTTTATGAGGTGTCGCATGGTGAATTAATCTTTCTTATGTATAATTTCTGTGCATTTGGTTATGTTAAAAGATATTAATATTTTGTGGTGCTTTTATTGTTAAGTTTATATGAGATTTTCAGTACAATGTTTTTTGTTCCAAAAATATATTTTAGGTTTTCAATTTCTATAGTATTTTTTGCTCACATAAAAATGTAATCAACATGCCTTGTGTAGATTTATGGTTTGTCTTTGTTGAGACTGGGGTGGGAAATACTTAACTGATTGCTCTTCCAACAACTACAGGGATAATAGGGAAAGAGGGGAAAGAGATGGAAGGCAACAAAAAATAACACTGCCTTGGAAATCACAGCAACTTGAGGAACAAAATACCCACAGGACTGACTTAACAAGGCACCATGTCTTGCCAACTGTCGAGTGCTGTTTTCTCCCATCTTCTATTAGCATGAGGCATTTTACAAACACCCAGATCTTGACCAGTTGCAGAGAAGCCCATACTAGCTAGACATGCCAAACTGTCCCACTGTTAACGAGAAAAACCTGGATGTAACTGGTGTTGAAAAATATGTCTGCATGTGATTTGAGGCCTCTTGTGTGTGTACTGATGCGTATTCACCAGCCTATCTCCTAATCACAGATACAACAGCCTGAAGAGCGTCTCTTTCGTTAAGTGCTTCTCCAAAGTGGGACTAGTTCATGTTCCTCTACCTTGTCCCTAGGTGATTCTTCCTCTATGGGATCATCTGGCCTATCCACACTCACAAGGATTTCCTCCTCACTGTCAAATATATCTTTATTAGTTGTTGAAGATCATGAATTCAGGGAAGGATGAAGGTCCCTGATCTAGTGGGGCATTCTGCCTACTAAGACTGATTGCAGACTAACAAGTCTAGTAATTCTTCCTTTTCCAAAAGTTGTTGTACACTGGTTGCATGGGGGCTTTTACCCACACAAGGTCTTATATGTTGTGGTCTGCCATTGTTGAAGGTACTGAATCAATCCCTTTAAGCCAAACCTCATATCTGGAGACTTGATTTTCAGGGGGCAGTCAGTGGTGAGATCCTCTTTGGAGGTTACATTGTACCAGTAGGTGGCTTCTTCAACATTACAACTCATCCTGGTTGAAATCCTCTTGACACTTGTGATAGCACTCTTATTCCATTTCCTGCCAGGACATGAAAACTGTAAATGCATATCCCATCCATGGGCAAAGGCCTGGAACTCCTTGCTGCAGAATGCTGTGTCATTTTCTGCAAGTATCTTACATGTGTTCTGTAAAGACCTCTCACAGAACAGAATCCAGCTGATGTATGATACTCAATGAGTCTTGGCAGTGTAATGGCAACCATACTGAAAAATGTGATAGTCCACAGTCTGTTAGCATCAAGTAATGACAGCCATGGTGTAGTGAGTGATATCCATGTCAAGCTGGTACCAAGTACTGTTCATTCCCAGCTTGCCCTTTTTCAATAGACTGGCAAAGGATCTATTTTTGTGCACTCCACACAGGTCTCAATGGCTGATTTTACCATGACCTTTGTCACAGGACAAACTCTTCTCACAAAATATGTGATACACCGTACTCCTAGATACCCACTGAAGTGATGTATTTCCATTATCTGACTGGGACACACAGTATCAAGAGATGTAGTACACACCTGCTGCATAGGTTCAGCCCCCTTTTTGGCTATATTGAGTCACCTTTGGGGTACATGGGTCATCTTGTCTGCCAAGTTCTAATTTGACATGACCAGCATCATGTTGACAGACAACTTATATTCTTGGACCAATTCCTTCATTGTGCTCAACCTGCATTGCACCAGCATCTTGCTTGCTGCTTTGATAGGTACCATAGCTTTGCTTGTGAGGGTATCAGACAACCAGTGGTACATACCTAAGGAATCGCCTTTTATGTGTAGATGCTTTTGCCTGCCACTGGAGGGCCAAATTGAGGCCTTTGAATGCAGCATCCAGCTCAGTCAAGTTGAGATGTTTGGCATAGTTTGTTGGCCAAAGCCAGCATGTATCCTCCAATGTTGCTCCATCTTTTTCCAGCACTACTCCTGTCACTAAAGAACTTGCATCAACACATACATTGATTTCAGTTCAGTTTACACACCAGTTGCCCCAAGCAGGGTCTTCCTGTCACACTGTCCATGGTTTCCTTTACCCTCTACTTGAGAAGGATGTTGTCAACTTGGTCATCCAATCACTTTGTGACTGTATTTGCCCACTGCTTGATGAACTCAGTTGCCACATGAAGCTATCCACATGTGGGGAGATGTTCCACTAGCTTTCCGCATAGTGAGAAGACATTCCACCGAATCATAACATCAGTGAGTTTTGGAATCGTGCTTCCCTGTGTACACTGCAGAGTGTTACATTCTCTCCATATTTCCAGTACAAGCACACAAACCCTATGCTTCAAACATTTTGAGTCTTTGCACATCAGCCCATACTGAGCCAATTTTGCCCTGACATGTTTTGTAGACATGTTGCTCTCATTATCATACACATCATAAAATGTATGCTGACATTGCTCTCCCAACTGTGACTGCATGGTGTCAATAATGAACTTCTTGACTAGAGATAGTACATTAAGTGTTAGGCACAATCACTTCTCCTTGATCGTCATGGTTTGATATGGCCACAGTGACTCGTGTACGTGTATTTTCACAAGTATAGCCACAATTTGCCAAGTCAAAGCGCAAAGATTTATTACACACCACTAGGATATCAACCTTGGCTGAGTTGCCACTGTCTTTACAAATTTTAATTGTCCCAGCATCACAGCATGCCCACATTCTGCCACTGATCATCTTCACATCTACATGCTTTTCAGTCCACAACTGGCATCGCTCTGCACTAATAGTTGACCAAGAGCAGCCAGAGTCAATTAGAGCTGAATCCCATTCCCATTGACTACAAGCAGTGCTACATTTATATCTGGGTAGAGAATCTCCATGATATATGTTCCAGTTTGTCAGAGCAATGGCACCATATGGCTTTGTTTCCTTGCTAGCTCCCACTTTGCCCAGTTCATTGGCTCAAACAATATCTAGCCAAGTGATTAGCACCACCACATCTGTGGCAGACAATATCCCTCTGTATATCATTGGCAGAAGTATCCAGTTGCTCAGAATTTGTGGCTGCCACAATCAATTCCATAGCTAGTGTATCATCCTTCAGTATGGCTCTAGGCCAGTCTAATAGCTGGTTGACATCCAGTGCATCCATTCAAGAAGTGCAAAGCAGCTTCCTGGCATGCTCAGATGACCCTGCTACAAATGCACATGCAAATCCACAGTCAGACACCCCTCCATACAAGGTTGACAGCCAAAGTCATCAATAGATTCATTTGAATTCAAGCACCTAGCTACAAACTGGTTATATGCTACAAATGCATCTGTGGCAAAGTTTAATATACAGGGTATCCCAGATATGGTCTATATCTTCTTTCTTCCTTGCTGAGTTGTTGGAACATAGCAAATGCACCTCCTGTCAATTGAAGTGGCAGAACACCAGCATTGTTTTTCACAGCACATAGATCACAGACTAATTCAGCCTTTTCAAAAATTCACCAATAGTGAGATTCTCGTCTGAACCATCAAATTCATGGATTAGATTCAGGTTGAACTTGCCATCAGCTATAAGTGCCGAAATAAGCAAAGAGTCTGTTGAGAATAGGGGGAAACACCTAACAACTACAGGGGGTAATAGTAAAACGCCCACGGGACTGATTTCACAAGACACCGTGTCTTGCCAGCTGCTGTTTTCTTCCAGCTTTTATTGGCATGAGGTATCTTACCAAGACCCAGATCATTACCAGTTGCAGAGAAGCCCATATCTAACTAGACATGTCAAACTATCCTGCTGCTAATAGGAAAAATCTAGATGTAACTGGTGTTGACAAACATGGTTGCATGTGATTCAAGGCCTCTTATGTCTGTACTGACACACATTCACCAGTCTCAGTACTCATAAAAGAAACACTTTAAGAACTTAAAAAAAAAAAAAAAAAAACTTATAAAATTTTCCTTGTTCATCACATTCAGTGAAACATGTATGAATTTAAAATGATGTGGGCAATTTGCTTGAATATAAATAAAACAATATCAAATGTAAACATCTCATTGCAGTAACTAAGGAGACTGGCAGAAATGAATAAGCAATTACTTTTTTCCATTTTCTTAAAAATAATTAACTAGTTCAAGTTTACCAAACTTCTATGGTTTATTTTCCTCTTTTGTGACCAATCACTAAGAGTTTATTCAAAACTGCAAACCACTTACAAATACTTGTGAATATTTTTCTTACTATTCTACTCATTACTGATTTGAATACAATTTAAGTAGGGTGTTATATAAATTATTTGCATATTAATAAAGTTTGTTTATACTTACTTATGGTGTGTATAATTTACATTATTCCAAAACTTTATCAAAACATGAAATTAGTTTAGGATGAAAAATTATGTCATAAATTATTCTTAAAGCAGTGATTTTGACAAATTGGCTATACTTGTCACAACTATAATTAACAAGTTTTTCTTCTCTCTCTTAGGATAAATGTAAGAGTTTAAATTACATTTTAATAAAAGAGCTGAATGCATCAAAACAAGACAAAAAAGTAATTTTTCAAAAATATTATTTAATCTTATTCAAGTGTGGTGTGTGTAAATGAATAAAGCAAAACTTTTTCTATATGTGAAAAATGTAATATGAATTCCAGTTATATTTAAAGTGATACACAAACTGATATATGTAATATTCAATATCACCTTTATAGTAGGGAAAATTAAGATGAGAAATTTGCTTGCTTGTACAAATTGCCCACTAGCTAGAACTTTTTAACTGTCTGCAAGATTGATGCTTGTTTATGTATTTTACTAACATGCAGTGAAAACTAAAATTGGTTCAAGATACATTCTATGACTATCAAATATGAAAATGTACTGAGTATATGAAGATGCTAAAAAAAAAAGAATAATTCGTTGGTCTAATTTATTATATCCAAGAAGGTTAATATAAAAGACAAGAATTCTACTCCATATAATATGCAGATCATATTTAAATTAATACATTAACAAAGAATAACTTGAATAATACATACAAAAAGAAAAAATAATGTTAACATGCAATACATTAAAATTCCATGCAATCTATTCAGTTGGAACAAAAGTTTGTAGAATTTTTTTCTTTCAACAGTTTGCATTTGAACACAAATTAATTCCACATTCAATTGAAATTTATGAAATATATATGTACATATTCTGAAAGCTGAAATTTCTATGTGAAAGTAGTACTATTGTTAAACATGAATGAGACACTAAGAGAAGATTAGAATATAATTTTTTATATAAGATTTGAAGGATCTAACTTCTTGGAATTTTGAATTTTTGATACCTAGAATGGTTTCAACCAAATCCTGTTGAGGTTCTATATACAACTACAAAAAATGTAAAATTACTTTTGAGAATCCATATAACATTATTCCAATTACTGTGCAACACTACACTGTGCGTCTTTTTGTAGTAAACACTGGTTCAAGAAACTTTGGTCAAAGTACCAGCTGTGTGTATCTCTTTGCTGCTTTCATTTCTGGCATACATGTACTATTATGGCCAGGATTGTCAGCTAGTTATCCCAGTCACTATCATTAATAGGAGACTCCTCTACCCATGATATGTTTAATATCTAAACAGGCCCCAAATTCAGGATAGAAATGTTTCAGGTTTAATCCAGCCAATTTTCACAGAATAAGTTAATAGAGTGAGGTTGATTGAAATACCAAAATAATAAAACCAGAATCCTTTAAAATTTTAACAAAACTGTTTCTTTTAGCTATGGTTACAGAGATGTTTCAAACAAGTATTTTCCTTTTTGCCCTCTTGAATGTTTTACTGAAGTATGAAGTAATCTGAATTTTGAGTCACTTGATCACAACTATGACGATAGAAGCTACATGTGTCTGCACATTCTCCCAGTTTAGGGAGATAATATATTGGTTTACTTTATGACTGTTGCTATGATTTGCTTGTCTATGTCTTTTTTTTCTCAGCCACCCCTATAAAAATATATATATATATATATATATATATATCTCACACAATCTTCTGAAAGGTTCACACTGGCCTGTTCAGCCACTATAGGCCATAGGAATCACTTTTTCCAGCTATACCAGCATGACAGTTCTGATCACAACAGATACCTACTTGTGTTTGTGTGTAGTAATTGTAAATGTGTCCTCAAAGGGGCCAAGTCCTTGTTTGCTGGTAGAATGTGACACTGTATAGCCACTAACAACTTTGGCTCCCATGTCTACTGGCAGCTCTGTAATAGTGTGTTAAATAAGAGTAGGTCCTTCATCCCTCCTCTCTTCACTCAGTTTGAGGTGTTAACATCTTCAGTTGATAAAGCAGAAGGTAAATTTTCTTCTAACTCTATTCGTGACTCATCTGGAGCATCTTTGCCTGACTTTCTCCTTTCTATCATCACTAAACTGGATCCTCACAAAGCATATGGACCTGATGGCATCAGTACAATAATCCTTAAGCAATGTATTCCTGAACTGGCTCCTGTTCCCACTAAATTCTACAATAAATTTCATGTTGCTTCTTGCTTTCCAGTTTTAGAAATCCTCTTCTGTAATTCCAGTCTGAACCTTCTATCAGCTTTCTACCTCTTTTTGGCAAAGTACTACTCTGAATTGGTTAAATATATCACATTGCAGGGCCTTCTTTCAAATAAGCAATATGGCTTTTGCTTCACTGTCAACTGCTATATCAACAATATATTAGAAATTATTTCAAGCTTTAGATAATGGTGGAACTCTGGTTGTTGTTGCTTTGGACATCTCAAAAGCATTTCACAGGGTTTGGCATACCAGTCTTCTTCTGGACAAATTTTTGGACTGATTCAGTCTTTTTTATCAAATCATGAAATGAAAATTGTCCCAAGTGGCCAATATTCTAGATCTTTCTGCATTAATGCAGGTATCCCCCAGGGCTCTATCTTTGGACTTATTGTTCCTAAATTTCATCAATGACCTTGATAGCCTCAGTTCTCAAGTTGGTATCTATGCTGATGATATAACTATTTACTCCTGTGTTAATAGTAGGAGAATGACTTGTTGCACCTTCTTGGGCTAACATTTACCCCAAACATGAAGTAGAAAGATTATATTGAATCAACTGCTAGGTCTGCTACTAGAAAGGTATGTTTACTTATTTAGAACTGCCATTCATCCTTGCTTTGAATACTGCTGCCACATCTAGCTTGGTGCTTATGCTATATGTATTTAGAAATTCTTGATAAAATCCAAAAAATCTGCAATGTTATTGTTTCTGACTTGGTATATCCCTTTCCCACCACCATAATGTAGCTTCCCTGTGCCTTTAAGAAATTTTTCATGGTAATTGTTCTGGAACTTTCCTTTATGGTACCTAGATTTAAGCACATTACTAGATTGGTGGCAAAGTCTCATCATTTTACAGTTGAAATGGCTAGATGTAACCATAAGTTCTATGCTAACAGTTTCTTCTCTCACACTTCTCACTTGTGAAACTCTCTTCTGGCTTCTTATTTCCAAGTCAACTTTGATCTTCAAAAATTTAAGTGTAATGATTATAATCATTATATTCTGTCTTAATTCTCATTTATTTTTTTCTCATATCCTATAATACAAAGTAACCACTTGCATCTTATTTGCTTTATTGCCTTGCCTTGAAAAATATATGTAATTCATGTTGCCAGTTTGATGATGATTTGTTAAAATCTGTCCAACTCTTGTACCTTCTGGAAGCACATGGCCAGTTAGCTATTTAATGATGATCTTAGATAATCTACTTGCTTGCCCAATCTATTCTTCCTATCGGACTACAGGTGAATATGTCTTTATGTAAACAAAGAATAAAGCACTTTTTTTTTGAAAACCTGACATTTGAACATATTCTTAAGAAGTCACAGCAATTCATGTAAATGAATTAATTTTAAAAATAAATTACTCCCTTTCTCAAAATAAAAAAATATTTCTTGTCTTTATTTTGGGTCAACTTAGAGAGTGTGTGTGTATATATATATATATATATATATATATATATATATATAGAGAGAGAGAGAGAGAGAGAGAGATAACAGGCAGGTATAGGGCCATACTCAGTTATATTACTGCCAAATTAATATGCAGGTTAATGTTTTTTTTTAAAAAAACCCTCAACAAATTGAATTGCTCAAAACTAACTTTCTTAATTAGTTCTTTTTACACATTTAATTAAAATGTTGTACCAAACCATACCAAACATTGAGGGAGAAAGGGAAAATATATTACTAACAAACTTTGAATTATTTGGATACAGGTTATTTTACCAGAGTTAGGTCTCTCATAAGATTATGGATCAGTTTCATTTTTGATACAACTTACATTTAAACTTTCATCTGTTTACATTATTTCTTTCTTAAATCCTCCCCAAATATTAACTGAGACAATTAAGCAATAATAAACAAAAGTTGATTGAAATCAGTCCAGGAAGCTTAACCCTTTCCAGATTGAATTTCTTTCTAAATTTTACCAATTTTAAGGTAACTCAAATTTAAATTTAATTTGTAAGCTATTTACAAAAGTTAAACCTTTTTGTAATGGCCATGTTCTGGTAAAACCTGCTCATGTTATATATATGTGTGTGTGAGAGAGAGAGGTATTTTTGACTCATGAATATTTGATTTTGGTAATTTCCACAGAAAGCAAATGCAATCAAATATACCTTTACCTATTGCATTAGGCCAACCAGGCCTGGTAGCCAATCTAGAAAGGGTTAAAGAAATATGAGCAAACATATATTGTGAATATATTCAACAAAGGATCCTTTGAAAGTAATGCCTCCTATTTCTTCACATAGAAACTAATACAGATACAGAGAGCATAATAATACTGTTGGGTAGAACAAGTTTTCAGCTACAAAGGACTATTTTTTTCCACATAGTCACAACTGGTGAACAAAAATCTGCATAAACACAGCCTGTTATAGGCATCACTGTTACTACTACTGAAATATTACCCACCACCTAACAGTGCTCACATCCACCATTTCATCTTTGTAAATGTTCAACAAGCACTGATAAATGTTAATGGATGCAAATGTTTTCACAATGACATGCCTCTGCTTCATATGCACTTTTATGTAAAAAAATGATTTACTGACAGAAAGGTTCAACCTGTGTTGTCATACCACTTAATATGCATCTGATGATGTGGATGAACATAATAAAGTAGGAAGCATTACTTTCAAATAAAACTGACTATTAATGACAGTAACTTTATTTAATAAGTTAGATTACAGAATCACTTATAATTTAATAAAGACTAAAATCAAATGAACAAGAAAAAAAGATAAAAGTTAAAACAAAAAAGAATTTAAGAAAAATTTGCATAGCAGTTAACAAGCAATTTACTACATAATGACTACATCTCAAGTGAAATATACAGTGAAAGTAATTTTATCTCTATAAAATAAATAGGAAGTAGAAAACAAAAACTTAAAAGATGTTTTCAAATTTTCTGAAACAGATGAACATTTTATACAGATAAAATTATAATTTTGCACTGAGATACGGTCAATATCATATCCTAATAAATCATTTTTAAAAACGAAGAAAAAAAGATCATTTTCAAGTTTCAGCTAAGGAGCGTTGTTAAAGTGATTTTTATCAATTTTAAGGGCTCGTCATCATCACAGAATATAAAAAATGCTAATTATATTAAATTCTAGGTTTTCATGCTACAATAAGTAAAATGACAATTAACATACAACCCTATCCTGTGTGAGAAAAACTACAATATCAGAAACAATATAGAATTTTTATACTTAATGTTCTCTTTTCAGTAATATTGTGCAATCTATTTGATATCTAAATGCTGTTCAAGTATAATTTACAGAACTGATTAAACAGCCAAATTCAATTTTTAAAACAGGCATTGTGTATTGTTTCAGAGTGGGATACAAGGTGTAATTCTTACTGTGAAACAACAAGTTAAAAAAAATTCACAAAAGTATAAACAAAATATTATAAAGTTCTCAAGAAACCAAAAAAAATAAACCCTTTGAGTAATATAATTGCATGGAAGAATTTAATTGGTTGATGGTAGAACAGGTTCTGAAGAATACATAGCACATGACCAATGAGATGAGAGCTTGTATTTGATCAACACAAGCAGGGTTACCTGGTGGAAAGAGTGATTTTGAAAAACTCAATCTTAACAAAAACAGAAAAACATCACTGATGATTCATCTTGATGCATTTGAAGAATGCATGTAACATACATTCTTCGAATGTATCAAGACGAGTCATCAGTGATGTTTTTCTGGTTTTGTTAAAATTGAGTTATAATTATGAAATACATTATTAAGTGTGTAGTATTTATTTTACAAATATGTATCAACAGTCTCTGAGAATTCACTTGATTCAGTGGTGATTATTAACCATATAAATCAAACATTATACAGTGAAAACTTCAAATCGAAATTCAGATTAAAACTTGTTGATCTACCTTCATGCACATCAATATACACCCTATAAAATATTTTTGCATCAGATAATTTCTTTTTAAGTGCAAGTAATCACTGCTAAATAAAAATGATTATCAGTTGGTCACCTTTCTAATGAACCATGTGATAAACAAATTCACTAGCAACAGCTAACCTAATAAAATAAAAAAAATCAAAAAAAAATCACTCAATTACAAATGCTTTACTGGCCTTTTATTTGACATGTGTTTAAATATGGAAAGGGGAAAATGAAGAAACTTGAAAATGATCAAAGGAAAAATGCACAGCAAATTAAAGTTGTTTTTAATATACTGACTAAAACTTCCAGATAATATCTAAATTTAACTTTGAATAAAGAAACCAAAAAACCAATACTAGCCACATATAAATATTGTTAAAGAAATCAGTTGGCACTGGAATCATGTCTTGCCTACAAGTAAGTAGGTTGTTTATACTAGAAGCTCCAGATAAACTACTTTTGGGGATTTAAAACAAACAAAAAGAAAAGAAATAATATTACAAACACAAGCTATTACATTGATCGTTATCCTGTACAGCAATCAGATTTTGATAAATAATTACAATAGAGATAAAGACACTTAAGTCACCACTTTCATTAATCCTGAGGATAATAACATTTTCAATTGATCAAATGTTAGTCTTAATTTTTCCCCACTTCAAACAAAAATAATCTGTCATATACAAAATAAAAGCAGACTTGCATTTATTTTGATATGCAACTTAAGATTCAGATATTTTATGGTACTTTAACAGTGATGCAATTAAGTAGGGCCAAAAAGATTTATGAGTAAATCTTTTTAATCTTTATTTACATATCTAAGATTTCTCACATTTTCCAAGGATGAAAACAAGAGTATTTTTCACCTGTAAATGCTTTTATGGACTAATTCAGGATACCATCCTAAAAATACCCATATATAGTATGTAAATATTTTCAATATGATAGAATTGGTCATAAAAATTCCTCTTGGCACAGGTAAAAAAAAAAAAAAAAAAAAAAAAAAATTTTTTTAGTACCAATGTTTTAGGTAAGAAATATATCTTATTAGGTCAAAGCAGTTTAATTAAAAACTATCATGATGTATAATTATATTTCAATGGTGTTCTCCTAAAAGCTAATATGTATCTCATGAACTACTTAATGAACCCTATCATCATTGTTTACAGATAAATGTTTAGGCATATAAATAATAATCTGAAATTTGTAATAACATATACAGTTTTACCATGACAAACAATTTCCTTTTAAAGAAAATCTAATTCAATTTGTTTTTAATTATTGACTAGTATTTCTTTCATTTTAATTTCAGTTGCTACTTTTTATCCTGTAGATCATCACACCTTTGGTTGGCAGCATGAATTAGAATTAAAGAATAAATCTCCAGCAGGATTCTAAATCTGACTTGTAAAGCAGAGTTCAATAAGGTAACTGCCAAGATAACTCACAGAGCTCTGGAAGCTTATTCCTTATTTCCAATTTGGCCTGCTTTAAAGATCATTGAATGATTTTGTTGGGGTTATGATAAAAAAAACAAATTAAAACAAAAATATGAGGAGCTGATGAAAAATTCTCAACTCTACCAAAAAGAATGATCTAAAACATGATATTCCACATATTCATCCTTAGTAAAAGTTTTCTTAATTTTTTTCAAGTACGTCCTATTATTGAAAAACTAATTAATAATTGAAAATGATTCATCTAAGAAATTCAAATAATTCACACACACCCACAGCATAAATATCTAATATATTCATTTTTCGTATCTGATTTATACAAATGCATCTGAAAAATAATTTCTGCTTTTCTTAAGCAAAGCTTAGTAATAGTATTTGGCTACTTGGCCTGCAAATAGACAACAGCTCAATGCAAAGGACAACCAGTAAGAGTATTATAACTTCTTATATTTATCCCTTATAAATAAGTACATATCTTCATGTGATTGTTTTCTAATTTTTTAAGAAATGAAGCATCCTTATTGCCATAGCATTTTTCAATCTGAGGAAGTTTAAAATATTATCAAACCAGAGTATAAACTATTCCCTATTCTGAAAAGCAGACAAATTTTCTAGTGAAAATGCAGAAGCATATATGAAAAGAATTTGAAATCACCTTTGAACTTTATAGATATATCATAATGACAATTTTATTCCTGAAGCAAATCATTTCAAAGTATTCTACTAAAAAAATGTTCATATTTACTTCAGTATGTTCTAAGTGGAAGTTTTAGCAGATATTCAATTACTTAATTCTGTATGGCAAAGTCAATTTATCAAAGTTAAAAAAATATAAACTCTGAAAATTGCACACAAAAACAAATTTATTTTTACCTCATCTCTATGCAATCCATAGTCCTGTAGAGTGCAGCAGAAAAAAAGACTAATTAAACAATACAGTATGCAAAAATCAATAATTCCAATGATGAGTAATTTTATACTGCAAAAACATTTGGTAATTATAATTGTTTTGTGGTTGTAATATATGTGAATATGAGATCAGAAAATAATTCCTAATATCTAAATCTTACTGAGAATGTAAGAAATTCAGCATGGAATTTATTAAAAACAAATTATTGTTGTAGATAGCCATTTAAAAAATACAAACTTCTTTGACAGAGATTCAGCTGAATTTTTCATACTGGTTTCCTAAGTTTTTTAAAAAGACTTGATTATGTAAATTTTCAAATGAAGCATATCTTCATATGATACAAGACAGAATTGACAGATGGTTACTTTTTACCAATATTTACAAACATTTTTTATTAAAGTTTATCACAAATTATTACAATAACTTTTGAACAAGCTTTGAAAGAATATTTTTCTCAATTTTCAAGTATACAGAATGTCAAAAATAAAACAAAATCAGAAATTTGCTTAAAATGCCCTTAAAACATTAACAAAAAAAGGATTTTATAGCTTATTTCAGTTTTATTTGTCAACATAACAGCTAAACAATCCTGATATAGAATTTCCAGAAACAAGATATGAGGTTATATATACAATATCAATAAGTACATCATTATAAGTAAATTGCATATTAACTGGCTATTCAGATCTCGTTTTATGATTAAACATTTAACATTTCTAATATACTAGAAATTAAAAACATACATGAATATTTTTTATTTAAAAAATATAGAAGAAAGAATGATGTAAGAAACATTATAAAGAGAAAGCAGAAGACAGAACAGGAGAAAAAGAGATAAGAAACAAGTAAATAGAAAATTTAAATAAATTGATACAAAGTAAATTTTAAGAGGATTAAAGAGGGAAAAAAATGATACTCTTTTTTATTACTTACAAGTGATACTAAGTTCCAAGTAGGTTAATAACACCATAAAAATATAAGCATTTAGGGCCTTAAAGCCAATCTTATTTTCAGATCATGTTGATCAAATACCAAATGACATTTCTTCAGATCTCAAAAAATTAGTAAGCTTTTCTTTTTTTTTTTTTTTTTTTGACAATTACATTTTTGTCTTTATTTGGAAAATTGTTTACACACACACAAAAAAAAAAAAAAAAAAAAAAAAAAAAAGGAAAGAAAGAAAGAAAGAAATGTTAAATGTACAAATATACATTAATTCATTATTAAATTTCATCAAAAAGATAAACATCTGGCAGCATACAGACTAGAAAAAGAACCAGAATTTTGAATATTTTCAGCAGAAAAAAATGGAGAGTTGCAATTTCTGGAAAAAAAAAAAAAAAAAAAAAAAAAATATATCACAATAAAAGCAAAACAATACATTACAATCAGAATTAATAAAAAAAGGAAACATATCTATTTCAGCTTAAGCATTGCTTTGGCTTGTTAAGGCAATTTCAGACAAAATAATTTAATAGTATTATAATTACAAAGTAACCAATAAAAAATATACCAAATATAAAAATTTCAATTTAGCAGATTTATTTTGACAGCCTAAATTTTAGAGTTTAATTTAATTCAAATTTTGTTTTTATTCTAATAAAGATGTTTTCTCCCCGAAATTAGTAGTACCAACTTTTTTCACTAATGGCACAAAATAAAAATGTTTTAAATTTTTTTAATATGAGCCAATTTATTTTTAAATAATTAAAGTTCAATTATATTTAATATTAGGTTGGTGCAAAAATAATGTCGTTTTTTGATGTTCAACTTCAAAAGAAAAACGACATTATTTTTGCACCAACATAATACTATTAAACCATATTTTTCTTTTTTGGTTGATTGCATCAATTAAAGACTTATTGACAAGAGTTTCAGTTATCTACCCCTCTGATAAGTAGTCTGTTAATGAAAAGCATTTAAAACAGTAAAAATATAGATATGACAAAAAAAAATGTTTTGGATAGAAGTTTTTAAAGCTCTGTACTTAAATACTATGGACATTAAAAGGCAATTAAGACATTTTTGAATGAAAAAAGTTCTAAAAGAAATATTAAAAATGATTATCTTTAGTAAGCTGGTAATAGACCAATTTTGGCTAAAAATAAAATTAAAAAATTATAAAACGGTCTGCTTTAACCTTTAATCTAAGTAAAGAAAGGAAATTTTCAAATCCATATCAATAAAAAATATTTATTATAAAGAACTGTAGTTCAAACAAAATATTAATGTTTACAATTATTCAAATCATATTTGAGTCTATTTTCAGACTGAAATGAACTATTCATTCTATATATTGAAGATCAACATGAATTTGAAAAATATGCAGTCAGCATATTTTTTAGATATTAATTTGAATAATTTTCTAATGTTATATTTTCTATCAACTTTGAAAAATCAAATTTTTAGGTTGATGCAACAGTATTTTGCACAATGTTAGAGGAACATTATTAAAACCTCCACTACCTCCATGTTCTTTCCTGCACCACTCATAAATAGATCAATGTGGATCCCCCAGAGACTAAATAGCATTGTTGGAAAGCATGTTTTATTTATGGTACTGTGTACAAGATAAAATGTGAATATCAAAAAAGGGTAGGGGCAGATATTAACATTTTTTAACAGGTTATGTATCAGAAACTTTAATGTCCTAAGGCATTGAACATATTTTCCTTTGAGGTTTGTACAATCAGTCAAACTGTTGACTTACAATCTTCAGGAACAATTCTGAAACTAGCAAAATAGATTTCACATCAACTTCAGAATTAAAGCATTTTTTCATCTTTCTCTTCTTGCTCAACACAAAAAAAAATGTTATTTTAAGAAAAGATGATCACTGGGAATAAAACAGATTGATTTATTACAAGAATCTAAAATTAAAAAAAAAAAAAAATCATGGTTACATGCAAGATAGGCTTCAACATTTTAGCTTTAGTGAAATGTACTGAGTAAAAATGTCCTTCTCTTTGCTAAGTTTCAAAGGGAATGTTTTGTGTTTCTGGAAGAAAAAGACAGTTAGCTGACAAAAGAAAAGTGTCCAATTGGCTTGTTTGAATAACACTTTGGAACAAAATTGTCAACACGTGATTTTGATGCACGACAAGGCTCGTTCTCAGCTTGCAAATGCAATAGAGAGATAGGAAGTTCTACATGCAGCATATTCTCTATGCCTTCAAAATTATCACTAGTTTCACAAGGAGAACACCTTGGCTAAACAATAGCAGTAAATTTCTACTAATAATTAGAGGGCAGTAAATATGTATATAATGTGGGTGGTCCCAAAAATTTGATTATGAAGTTGCATATATGAAAAATATATTTCCACATTAATAAAATTTTTATATTAAAAAAATACTTTGGAAAACAAACAAAATAGAGAAGTGCACAATTTAATCAGTCCTGATAAGTAATTTATATTTATTTTTTTCTCATTTAATAATTATTAGTTTGAAATAATTTATTCACACATCTAAACATGGTAATTGAGATCACACTGTAGTATCTATTGATTTTTCATTCCAATCATCTATTAGACAGGAACTGCCTATTCATCATTCCAATCATCTATTAGACAAGAGGAGGAGAATTTCTGAAAAGGAATAAAAGCATCTATACCAGCTTTGACCAAAGAAGAAACCTCACTGGCACAATTCTCAATAGGAAGGTTAAAAATATCAATCTAAGGAGTGTCTCAAAGAAAGTCACAGAGTGAATCCCAGTCAGCATGCTGGTAGTGGAAAGAGGTTTTATGAATGTCTCCATGGTTCTATCACACACAGAAATCAATGTTTCCAGCTATATGAGTATATTCGTGGCTGCACATAATTGTAAACGTGTCCTTGAAGGAGTTACATCTTTGGTAAACAAACTGTCCTCTATAAACTGTATAATGTATGTCTCGCTGCTTCTTGCTTTTCTGCTTATTGGAAATCCTCATCTGTTGTTCCAATCTTTAAGAACTCAGGTGAACCATCCAACTCATCCAATTATTGGCCTATTAACCTTCTACCTCTTTTTGGTAAACAACTAGAGGCCCTAATCAATGATGAATTAGTTAAGCATCTTGCATTGCAGGACTTACTTTCAGACAAGCAATATAGCTTTTGTTTCTCTAGGTCAACTGTTGCTGTATTAACAATTATTGCAGAAAAAGTCTACTAACCTTTAGATAAGAATGATGAAGCTCGAGCTGTTGCTTTGGACATCTCAAAAGCATCTGACAAGATTTGGTATACTGGTCTTCTTTACAAATTGAAAAGTTACGGTGTCACCAGAAAAATGTTTGAACTGATTCAGTTTTTCTTATCAAATCGTGAAATGAAAGTTATCCTGAATGGCCACTCTTCTAGATCTTTTTGTACTAATGCAGGTGTCACCCAGTGCTCTATCCTTGGTCCTACTTTGTTTATGATTTTAATTAGCAACCTTCCTGATGGCATCAGCTTTCAACTTGGTATCTATGCTATGAATTTAAGTGTAGTACTAGATTGGCAATGAAGTCTCATCAATTGAATAAGTTAGATGTAACTGTAAATTCTATGCTAACAGTGTCTTTTCTTATACTTCTCACTCATGAAACACTCTTCTGGCTCCATGTTTTCAGCCAACTTTGATCTTCAAAAATTTAAATGCAATGTCAATTGTTATCTTCCTGATTATTCAAGTTAATAATGTTTCTGTTTTCTAATTCTTTCACACACAGTAACCCCTTGTGTCACTGACTTTACTGTCTTGCCTTCAATTAAAAAAAATTTTTTTTTTAAAATCATCAATCTAATAAATTAGAGGTAAGTTGATTCATGTAGACAAAGTGAAGCAATATGTCAGCTGATTAGCAGGTAACCCATCCATTAGATTTTCTTAATAAAAACATTTTTATAATTCAGCATAACTGTCAAGGATTGACAAAATAAAATAAATTGCATTTGTTTTTGAAAAAAATCTAAAAGTAAATTTATTCAATTAATCAACTGAATAAAATAAATACAAAATCATTTGAAAGCAAGGGCATAAAAATTCACATTAAATGAATGCTATTAGAATAAAGTAAAAAAATATACATGAAAAAACAATGCAATAGATAAGGTAAAAGATTTGAAAATCTTTTTACAAAAAACAATTTCAGTGTACAGTATTCATTAACAGTAATAAAATTAAAGTTAAAACAGCACAATTTATCTGACAAAGTCAAAGAATAAAATGGCTTTCACATAAACAATCTTAATCCTACCAGTTAAAAAAGATTCAATTTAATATTTTGATAAAAACTGTGCAAAACAAAAGTTTTGATTATTGCTAAATAGTTGATATAAAACTGAATCAGTTATAAAATCATTAAATACAATGAATGCACTTTGTTAAATAAGAAAAAAATGAGTTCATCAGGAAGAACAGAACTCACCATCTTTAAGAATTCCCATAAGTTCTGTGTTTCAAGAGCATCAGCAAATGCTTCATAATCCTGTGAACAAAGAAATAAAGAAACATTTATTTTAAGATGGCATATGTTCCCAGTCATGAGTATTAATCTCTAAGTTAGGAAAAGAAGCAAAGCATTAGGTGCATATAAACATTTGTCTGACAGAAACCCAGATTTATTAAACACTGTGAATCAGGTCAATATATGATTAATCCATATGACAAAATCCATACCCAAGATATATCCATTATACCTATACCACTAATGGATATACCTACTTCATGATGACTGCATCAATCTCATTTTGTTTGCCATTGAAGGTATGAAAACAATCAGCTTCATAATGAAAATCCCTTGTACTAGCTGAAAAGGTCTTATAAAAACTATGATAAGCAACTAATTCAAGTAACAAGTCCTTGAAGATGCCTCAGGACTTCCATCTAAATACAGTGAATAGTTAACATTATTAAATTAGAGACAGATTGGATAATTTCTGCAAGCAGATTTGTTAGTGAGAAGTTTGATTTATAATGAATTTAATAAAAAGACAATGAATTTGTAATGGAGTCAAATTTTCAACAATAGAATTATTCTATTGTTAAAAATTTGAATCAATTTTCAATTGCATTCATATGAGACATACAATCTATTTTGTGAGATTCTAGCCAATTTTTCAAGGTGATTGCTTGTTATACACAATGAAATTTATTTTAGTGGCAAACAAGAAATTTAATATTATGATTAGTATTAGTAACTCTAAGTAATGAAGGATACAGAATTTCTTTTAAATAGATATAGAGTCATTACAAATTAGAAAGTGGGTTGTGTAATTCAAATCTTATACTAAATAAATGTAGCCTTTCAACAAGTATTTATTTTACAGTTTGAAAAATTACATTTGTATGATAATTACTTATAATTATTTTTTAGATTACAATTATGGAGTTCTCAGAGATCAGATGTATTGCTGATGAGAAATGTCCACATTGTTTATCATTTTTATCAAAATTTAAAAAAAACAAAAAAAAAACAAAAAAAAACAATTGAGTTCTCTTGATAAATTCAGATGGATATTAATTTATGTGATTGCCTTTACATGCAGAAAGCATAAAACAGATAAGTATCACTTTGATATTTTATTAAAATATATATCTTCAGTGTTTCAAATTAAATAAAACTTACAGTTTGAGATTTCCTCAATTATGAGTAATACATTATCTTCCATATTTCATTCTATTGAATATACAAGACACGTGCCTGGACAAATTATTAGAGCAACAAAAGACTACCTATATATTTATATTAACACTTAATTTCCATTAGCCTATCTTGACAGGATTATATGAAGATGATTAGCAATATAACAGCAAGCAAGATTAAGCTCAAGCAATATGTTAAATTAAATATCCTACAAAAGAAGTTTAAACTAAGAGGACATACAAAATTTTCATTATTTTAGAAAAAGAAAAAAAATTATTTGCAATAAAGACAAGAATGTTAAAAAAAAAAAAAAAATAAAAAAAAAAAAAAAAAAAAAAATCAGTCATTAACAAATTACTTTTCTCCAGGAAGAACTTTGCTATTCTTATAAAATAATTGAGAAAAAAAAAAAAAAAAAAAATTAAATTGTGAAGACAGAATGGCAAAATGAATTTTGCCCTATTCAAATTATGTAAAAATATTAAATATTAGGTTAGTACAAAAATAATGTTGTTTTCTCACATGTTACTATGTGAGAAAACGACATTATTTTTGCACCAACCCAATATCTACAAAAGACTGTAAAGAAACTAATTTAAGGAAAGAATATAGAAGAAAAATAACTAAGTAACAGTTTTATACATGGCTAACCATAGATGTATACACAAACACATATCTTCATGCGTGTATAAAATGATTTAATTCAGACATTTGTTCAATTTATAATGGTAGATACAAGAAGCTATAAACAATGATCTATAGAAGCAATCAGAAAATACTTTGTTCTGCTAGGCCATAATGACAATTTTCAGGAATCTGTTACTCCGAGACTTTACATATACTCATATAGCATTACCTTTAATAGATGCCAATTTATATGGCTTTGAAAATAGGAATAGAATCTCTGAATCATAATGTTACATTTTTTTTTTTTTTTTTTTTTTTTTTTTTACAGAAGCACACCATTTACCATAGGAAAGTTAGCAAGACAAGAAAATCACACAAGAACAGCAATTTTGAAAAGATAATATGAAGAATGAGAAAAGTAACTAGATTTGATCTGGCTGTATCCCCTTTACCTAAAACAAAAAAAAATATAAGACTACCTTTCAAAGTGGTTGCACAGCATTCATGCACTTTAAGACTAAATTTGTTCAGACAAAATCTGGTTAACCCTTCATTAACCAAAGACATTTTGCTCTTTCCAGAGTAATTTACCTCTATTTGCTGACCAGTATTCTAGGTCAAATAACTAGAAAAATTAAAATTGCTAATATAAAGTTAGCTCAACTTTATATTAATGATTTTAATTATTAGTTTATAATACAAGATTATATGGATATGTATCTTTGTTTATGTTTTTCAGGATAAATAAATAATTCAGTTTAAACATTAATACATTACATACCTCCCCTTTTAGCTTCAAGCATACCATACAATTAAAAAACAATGACAACCATAACTAAATTATATATTGTACTTTTTATAATAGGATGTAAACTTATAAAAACTCATGTTATTTTTTGAAAACATAAAACGTACCGGAAAGTAGGGCTAATGCTTGCACAAATAAATATCAAAATATAGTTACATTAAAGTAATAGTCTTTCATATAGCTAGGTAGTTTTAAATTGGCTCTAGTTGAACTGGTCACTGGAATGGCTGAATTATCAGCACAACACTCTTGGTTGACTTCATTTCTTATTTTCTTCCTTACTTCCTGAACATTGTTCTGAATATCCTGCATTGTATAAGTTACTTTGATGATATTTGTCATAACCCTGTCTTGGTAGATAATCTTTTCAAATTTATCTTCCACATTTAAGCAAAAACAGTTTTCTTTTCATCAGTAGTCTGGCTAGCAAAATTCCTTTAACACTTTGCAGAATTGAATTAAATTTTGAAGATCCACACTTTTTACTCATCTTTACCTTCTTGAAGATTTGCTAATTTATTAGAAGAAATTAAGAGCTGTTATAACATTTTATTTTATTTCTTAAATTAAAAACTGAAAATTCCTCACTAACAAAAGCATTTTCTAAAATAATTATATACAGATTTCACAGTGGGGTAGAATGTCTTTGTAGACTATTATTGGTCACTGTTGTAGTACCTGTATATTATATATATATATATATATATATATAGATAGATAGATAGATAATGTCATCCAAATACACTAAACATCTACAATTACAAAAGTTATGCCAGAAATTACCCAATATAATCTATGTACAATCAATGTCCTAAGGATAGTCATCATAGAAATATAAGTATCAAATACTCATATCAATTTTTCACTTTCAACTTAATGACTGTCAAGATGAGGTCACCAAAATAGTTCCTACTTAAAGGCTTAATTCTCAGCATTCCTGGGTGTCCATCACGGGATGTCTCTTAAAGTTATTTTCTTTCCCAAAGATATGTAATAATCCCATTTCCTCATAGAATACAGTATTCTTCCACCACAAGTTCATGCTTCCTTTGAACTCAAATCCTCAACATTTATGTAACCATCAATGTTTCTGATGCAAAAAATAAAAAAGCACTTGTTGAGAACTACATACTATATAAACAATTTCAATTACTGGATGGTTCAGAGGGATTTAATTTCCAAGAACATGATGGTTTCCTTTGGAAAAGGAATTTCCTTGACAGTGTTAAGCAATATAAGATATAACAAAAATGGGAATATGGGATGCCTTCCCATATTCCCATTTTTGTTACTTTCAATAAGCTGACAAGATGACAGCCCATATTTGAATCTTTACAGGGTTGATTTCAGGAATCAGTTTATTTTCCTTGAAATAGCCCCAAAGAGCTTTATGTTCTATACACAATTTGAATCTATGAGTATAAAAATATTAGCAAAATTTTGGAACACCAAAGACTAAAGACATTTTGTCAATTTGAAATTTTTTATACAAATTCTAGGTACAAATGCAATGCGTCTTCCAAATCCATTTTCTATAGTGTTTGCAGCTTGTTCATAAGATGGTGTGTTGCAAACTATAGTGAATTAAAAGAATAGTGGATCAGAATGCACTAATAATTTTTCAGAATTCAGGACATCTTATTCAAGGCTTTGTGTGAAGACTACTCCATTTATCTTCAGTAGTTGATGCAATGATGCTAAAATATTGGAGATGTCTCGGATGTTATTCTCTGATCTTTGTTGGATGCAGAGAAATTGTAATAGCCCTTTCATCAGTTTGCTGAAAGCAGTCTTATCATATGACCTAAACAAATTTTATCTTATGGTCATTTTTTTTAACCATTCATTTCTTATTAAAGGCTTATGTTTTCTCACAGTTTCAGTTAAAGTCCTTGAAGCACACACAACTTTTAATTTACTGGTTTCTTCTTGATATAATGCCAAACCTAGTCTGAAACTGCTTGCACCAGCACTTATCAGTATTTTTTCATTGGGTCATAGAATATTAAAACAGATGCTTCAGTCAAAAGCATTTTTACCTTTTCAAATGCATTCTGCTATAGGTGGTTCCAAACCCAAGCTGTATTTTTTTTTAATAATCCCAATATTAGTTAGAATATAGTGGCAAGATATGGTATGAATCTCCTCAAATATTATATCATACCAAATATACATTCATTGAAATAGGAGCCACTAATTTGTTAGAAGCTTTTATCATTTCTCAATTGTATTCCTTTACTTGAAATATGTTCAAAATATTTAAATTTTTCTGTCTTCACATCTTTCCACATTTACTCTTATTCCAGTGTGTTCCAGTCTTTTAAATGCTTCTTTTAGTTTCATATTATGCTCATGCATGTTCTTTATAATCAATAACTTCTATTCCTTCCATGTGTTCAAATAATTCAGACATTCTTTTGCAGAAGATTTCTGGCATAATCAAGATGCTGAAAAAGATTTTTTTTAAATATCACCCAAAAAGCATTATGAAATAAGCAAGCATTTTCCTTCATAGCAATTGATGAAATCTGCTGACTGCATCTAACTTGGAAAAGATAGAGATCCTGTTAATGTGGGTAACATGTAATGCTCCCTCAATTACTGCATTCAATTTTTTTTTAAAATTATCATATAACCTGATGTCCACCATTCAGTTAATCACTGGAACAATTGGGACAGTCGATCAGTTCTGTTATTTTCCATATGATACCTTCTTTGTCTAAACATTTTAACTTAGGAAAAAGTGGAAAGGGAATTCATCTTGGCACTGTGTACAGTGTGGTACAGCATCTTTAAACAATATTAACTGGGTCACATGTCATTTTTTATTTCCAATTGTTACTAGTCTCATTATATAAGCTGTGCCATATGATAAATTTTCTGAATGTTTACTTTTATTAAAAAGTTTATACCTTTTATGGCAGTATTCAGTTATTGTGGTAAGACTTTACAATTTAATATTCCTTTTGGAATGACAAGACATTACTATCTGCCACTGCATTGATATTAAAGACAATGGTTTTTTCACAGATTGATAAAGTGGCATATACAATGACTCAATTTGCTCCTGACTTGTGTAGCTACACTAAAACTAAGCTCCATCATTAGTGGTGCTGATAATTTGTCTTTCCTTCTGGATTTGTAATTTTACTTCTATTTTCTTTCACAGCTGAATTCCTTCTTTATTCACAAATGAACAATGTTATGCTAATTCACATAAAGATTTGATGAAAATATCAATTGATTTGCTTGTTCTTAAACATTTAACAGCTAAATATTTTTCTGATTCTCTTCCCATCACATAACTGAATTTCTGCCTTTCACTGGAATCTTCATTTAGTCTTGAAGATACTCAGTACTGTAAAAAAACTGTTTCCATCTTGTCTATATTTTAGGATGTATAAAGTCAAAATTTCCAGGTTGCGCAATAAAGACCTTTTTAATATAATATTTTTTTTCAGTCTCCCTTTTCTTAGAATTAATATTTTCTTTTACTTCTGACACCATGTTTCAATGAAGTATCAATGTATTTTAAATACAAGTAGAGGTTGACTATAAAGACTAAATTTTTCAAAAAAATGTGGGGAAGCGTTTTCTTCCACTCCTTTGTGTCCAAATAGAAAGAAATGGGCCAACTTTTTGAAAATTTTTGAAAATTGGGATGGAGCTGAACCAAAATGTGCCCAGACCTGCCCTGTCATGATAACATGTTTCAAATAACATCAATATTCACCACCAAATCTTTACCAAAATGGATTCAAATGATGAAATTCATGGTTCTACTATACAATACTGAGTCTACACATTAATTTCCAAAACAATTTTGGAGCAGAAATAGATAAAATTTCAGGAAAAAACGGGGACAAAATTGACTATTTTGAATTGAAATCACCGAATACTCCAACATTACCTTATATTGAGACACATTATCTGACAAAAGTATCCATATTTGAACATCTCAGACCATCATAAAGAGCAGGAAGAATGGTCAAGAGGGTTTTTGGTGACTCCAACTCACACGTTTAAAAATGGCATTGTGACTTTGAAAATAAACCATGCCACACATCTTAAAGCGCATTCAATATATTCCACTTCAAGATTCAATTCACATGCCTGTACCAGTTGATTATTTGATGGTGTATCTGAAACAATATTCTTTAGGTCATAAAAATGGTGAAGCAAGGCAACAGCACTATATTCAGGGAGAACAAAATGTCTTTCTCTATATAATGCAACCTTTTTCTTTTTTCCAGCTTTATTCAATACATCATCAAATTCCTCATAGATTGATGTTTTATGACCATCATTCAATAAAAGTTTACAAAATGCATCAATTACAGAAGGGATTAAACCTTTAGCCAGGAAAGATTTCAAAGATAGCATTGTTGTAATTATTTTTGCTTTAGTCCAGATTTACTCTCTACATGATTCAGACCGAGGTTCCCTGTGTCAAACGCCTCACAAGTGTGGCTCATGCAAAGATGTAAGGGTATGTGCTGTGACAGGAGGGTTACAGCTACCAAGTTTTCAATCTCCAAAATCTTGGAAACTGAATCTGTCATGAGGGCTGTTATTCTACTCCAAATCAGTCTATTTTTGCTTAAAACATCAGAAATATTTTCCTAATTTCTGTGTAAGCTTTGTAGAAACATAATATATTGAATTGAAATCAGCAAGGCTTGTGGCTTATTTTTAAAGTTTTGTGTAATACATTGTCATTTTTAGTGATTTTTGGGGTTCCAGGCATGCCTGAGCACATTTCGATCCAGCTCAATCCTAATTTTCAAAAGTTTTTTAAAAGTTGGCCCATTTCCTTCTATTTGGACACAAATGAGTGGAAGAAAACACTTCCCCACTTTTTTTTTTTTTTTTTTTGAAAAATTTGGCCTCTATAGCCTACCCCAATACCAGGTGCAGGAACCAAACAGGAAGAACTCAAAAAAACAATGCTTCCAATAGTTTATTACCAATTGTTACACAAAACAGGTCAATATATAGATAAGTGAAGATAATCCCACCTAAATAATTTCTTGTATTTAATTAATATCAAACAGTACATAGTTTCAAAGGAAAATATATAGACATATCAATGTAGAAACATAAATACTTATAAAACTGGATGCTGTAACATAAGTGGGATAATTAAATATACAAGTACACAATCCTGATACTTGACAGTGATTTATGCAGTACCCACTCTCCATGGAATATGTACACATCTATGTGTGTGTGTGCACACATGTATGTAAGTACATATATACATACACAAACAACTACAAAGAAACCTAACCCCTACTAATACCTAAATATATAACACCAAGACAAAAACAAACTACTAACCATTAATTAAAAATGAAACATTAGATATTGATAGCATGAGATAAGCAAATATACAATTTAATACATATACACTATTTAAAATTATATGTATATGTGTGTGGCATGCGTGTGTCAGTGTACAGGAGTATATACTCTATATACATATTCAAACAGCAAAGAAAATACACTATAAACCCAACCAACCATAATTAATACCCTGAAAATAGAAAAAAGAAAATAACTATCATTTAAGCACTAGTTTATTAATAACAAAGCACAGACAAGTGTACATGTGCCTGTGTATATATATATATATATATATATATGCACGTGTATATCTATATATGTATGTGCATGTATGTGCACATGTGTGTAAGCATATAAATACAGGCATATACACAAATTCAAACAATATTAAATAAAAATTTAATTATAAACTTAATGTCCTACAATCAATACTTTAAGTACTTAAGATACCACCAAAAACAACAAAAAAAAAAAAAAGAAAAAAAAAGAAAAAAGAAAAAAAGGACAAATAATCATGACACCCTACATGTGTACACATCCTTGCAGCCAGATGCATGCATAGCTGCTTGTAAACAAACAATATATAAAAAAAAAAAAAAAAGAAAACACTTGCACCAAAGATAAGTGCATAAAAAAAAAAAATAAAAAAAAAAATAAAAAAAAAAAAAAAAAAAAATCGAGAAATATAAGCAGTCACTTAGTCGTCTTGAAGAGTGGATGAAGTCAACACTGTATGGTGACTGTCAGTTTCACACATCAGACTGTATGTCACTCCTTGTGAAGGTTCTATATGTAGGCCACTGGGGACTTATAGCAAGTGGGGAAACCAGCCCTTCCTATCAATTTACAGGACTTGAAAATATTCAACTCCTCCTTAATGAACATTTCCCACCCAACCAAAATACAAATTAAAATTAATAGGAAAAGACAGCTTTAAATGTTAGCATTGATCTTAGCATTAGAAGCCATTAGAATCAGAAGAGGAAAGTATGTATACAAGGGCATGCTGAAAAGTTTTTAGCTCAACCTATTTCCCAAAAATCAGAATTTGGAGAAGCATGAGAGGGCATCTTATACTGAAAAGTTTTCACCATCACCTTGGAGATGTATTTTCAACAAGAGGAACTATTTAAGATTGATGTAAGGTTAAATGCAAGGTTAAAATTGGAACATTTCAAAGTTATTAAGTATACATATCAAATACCATTTTTTTTTTAATGTATTTTTGATTATGATTGGTATTTATATTCCTGATTCACTTTTTTTATCAAACTTAAAGTACTTAGCTTTTCAATCAATTGTTCCTTGATTAAAATATCTTTTCTTCATCTTGCAGAGTTCATTGTATTAGGTTGGTGCAAAAATAATGACGTAATAATGTCGTTTTTTGACGTTATACGTCAAAAACGACATTATTACGTCATTATTTTTGCACCAACCTAATACCATCAATGTATACTATTTTGCCTGTTCCATCTGCAGCAAAGCACCCTGAAATAATAATGATGTCACCACCATGTTTAATGGTTTGTATCAAATTCTTCTCTTCAAAAGCCGTATTAGGAACTCATCAGATATAGTACCTATTGTTCCTCCAAAAAACTTATCTGGTAAGCTTCCAACCATTTAATATTAATGAAAATCAATCTCCCTAAGGCAATGGTGCCTTAGTTTTCTTCAAAGAACCTCCCCTTGGGACTTCACAGACTTAACTCAACATTCTTTTCATTTTTCAAAACAGTCTACAAATTCTTCTTTTGGGACTGCTATTAGCTGCTTCATTGCGTTCTCCCTTATTCAGTAATTTCAGCATTGAGAAAAGCCAAAAGTTACAAGGAGCTAAATCTGATCTGTAGGGATCTGAGATACCTGAATGATATGTTTTGCAAAAAAAAGCATTCATCAGATATGAATAACTGGCAGGCACAATGTCATGATGACAATACACATGATTACTCAATGGCCTTGCACTACTACAGGAGAGTGTGTGTGTGTTCATGCATGCATGCTAAGGACTCCTCGGATTGATTGCTATATTACAAGATTGATTGATTGATTGTTTTGTTTAACGGCATCTCAACCTTAGTGATCACTTTATGCCGAAAATGGTTTTGAGTGACTTACAAAGAATCTTAAGTTAAAAATGTTTCTCGGTTTGAGTAGGCATCTTGAAGTAAGCAGTTTCATGGAGGTATATAGCTTGATATATTTGTGTTTATCCCAATCTCTTCTAGATTTTGTTATAGAGACCAGTTTCTCTTATATATTATAAGTATTTTTGAAGGTTTTACTTGGAGGAATACTTCTTTCAGGTTTGTTTCTTTGTAGTACTTTTGGTGAGTTTGCTTCTAGTCTAAACAATTTGTCAAAATGTGACATATTGTATAAGCCTCCTGGCATGGTATACAGATTGGAGCTGCCTCCTTCTTAAGGAGGTAAGAATGGGTGATGCTCGAGTGGCCCATACGGAGTCTTGATAATGTTACTTGTTCTTTTCTAGTCATTTCACTGTAGTCATTTATTTCTCCAATTTATTTCTTTATTGCATGTAATTTGTTATTGGTGTAAGAATTCCATGATTCTTGCCATTTGTTCATTTGATGTTTGTTAATTGTTGCTATTAGGTCTGTGAATGGAATTTTATCTTTTGAGGGTTCCAGTTCTAGTGCTTTTTTTGGCTGCCTGATCAGCTCTGTGATTCCCCTTTATACCGATATGACTGGGTACCCAGCAGAAGACTATTTCTTTATTTTTAGTAATTACATCGATCTTGTTTAGGATTTTGGTTGTTAAAGGGTTGTCTGTTTTTCTATTTTCCAATGCAGTTAGTACTGAATTATTATCTGTAAAGATGATGTGTTTCTTTTCTTCACTGTTTTCAATTATATTCAATGCCAGTTCTATGGCTGATGCTTCAGCACTGTAGATTGGTGCTTTATCAGGGAGTCTTTTTAATAGTTTGTTGTGCACTGCAGCACATGCAACTTTATCTCCAACTTTGGATCCATCTGTATATGTTTCCATGTGGTTTTGGTATTAGTCTTTAATACTTTGAAGTTCTTCGTGGTATATAATTGGGATGGTTTTTGCTTTTGAGTACTTGCTTAAGTCAAGTATTATTGTTGGTTGTTTTGCCAACCAAGGTGGGTATTTCAGGCTAACAGATTTATGAATTATGGATATATCTATTTCGGCTTCATCTTTGCCTTGTTTGATTCGTAGTCCATATGGTTTGATGGCCTTTTCTTTTTTTTTTCAAACAAAACTATGTTGTGGCTGAAAGACACACTTGTATGTAGGATTTGAGGGACATGATGCTAATTTGATGTAATATTGCAATGCCAACTTTCCTCTTCTCATTACCAGTGGTGGTTCATGTGCCTCTACGTACAGACTCTCGACTGGGGTAGTGGCAAATGCTCCTATTACTTGTCTTAGCCCATGGTGATGGATAGTGTTCAACTCTTTGATATATGATTTCCTTGTTGATCCATAAACGAAACAGCAATAATCCAGTTTGGATTTTATTAGTGTTCGATAGAGTTTCAGAAGTGTTTTTTATCAGCTCCCCAGTTTGTATGAGCTATGACTCTCAGTAATTGGATAGATTTGTTACACTTTTTCCTCAGGTACTTAATATGTGGCATGAAAGTGAGTTTTTGGTCAAAGATAATACCAAGGTATTTATATTGTTTAACCCCGGTTATTGTGTCCTTACCAAATTTCAGTATAGGATCATTATGCATTTTACGATGTTGGCAAAAATGCATATACTTGGTTTTCTCTTTAGAAAAACTAAATGCATTATTTGTAGCCCACTCATTAATTTTGTTTAGGCTTAGTTGCAGTTGCCTTTCAATTGTGCGCATATATTTTGCTCTATAGCATATCATTAAATCATCTACGTATATGGCACATTCTGTTCCAGTATTAATGTTTTTAATTATGTTGTTAATCTTTATATTAAGAAGTGTTACAGAGAGTATACTGCATTGTGGCACACCCATTTCTTGTTCTTTCCAAGCTGAAAGGATATCTCCAAATTTCATCCTGAATTTTCTATCACTCATAAAATTTTTTATCCATATTGGCATTCTGCCCTTCAATCCCATTTCCTTCAAGTCTTTCATTATCCCATATTTCCATGTTGTATCATATGCCTTTTCCAAATCAAAAACACTGATACAATGTGTTCTTTTTGGATGAAACCTTCTTGTATGTATGTTTCTAATTTTACTATGTGGTCAATAGGGCTCCTCTTGTTTCTGAAGCCTGCCTGATGTTCTGTGATCAGTTTGTTTGTTTCCAGATACCACATCAGACTTTTATTCACCATTCTTTCAAAAGTCTTGCATACACAGCTGGTGAGTGCAATAGGGCAGTAGTTCATTGGATCCGTAGGGTTTTTGGAAAGCTTGGACATAGAAATTATTGTGGCTTGTTTCCATATATTTGGGATTTTTCCAGTAGTCTAGATATCATTATAGATTTTAAGCAAGTATTTTTTTGGTCCTCTGGGCAATTGCTTTAGGAATTTGTAATGAATTTCATCGGGACCAACAGCTGTATTATGTGCTTTTTTAAAGCGTCTTGTAATTCTGTTAACGTGAATGGTTGGTTATAGGTTTCGGAGTTATCTGAATGAAAATTGATTTCTTTTTTTTCTCCGCGCTTTTTGATTAGATTGTTAGAGGATAAGTTTTTAGCAAAGTTTTCAGCTAGGTGTTCAGCTATGTCTTTTTTATCTGTAATTCTGGTGGCCTTGTGGGTGATATGTTGGTAAGGTTGTCTTGTTTTTCCCTGAAATTTTTCTAATCATGGTCCATACTTTTTTAGATTTAGTGTCGGAATTCATTTTACTAACATATTGCTGCCATGATGATTATTTAGCCTCTTTAATGGTCCTGCATGTCTTAGCTCTATCATTTTTATAGACATCTAAATTTTCTTGGACGATTTTTAAATTTCCTAAGGGATGCTCGTCTGGCTCTCACAGCTACTTTGCATTGTGTGTTAAACCAGGGGTTATTGAATTCAGAAGAGGGTGATCTTTTGGGAATATTTTGTTCTGCGATTGTAATGTGATTGTAAAGTATGTGATATCATCCTCTTTGTTTATATTTGCTTCTGGTGTCAATTTTTCTTTACATGCATTTTGAAAACCTTGCCAGTCTGCCTTTTGAATATTCCATCAAGGTGTTTTATTGTCCCTTTCTGGGTCCTGGACTTCTAATATGATAGGGAAGTGGTCACTTCCACAGGTCTCATCATGTACTCTACAGTGATAATTCATGTAAATGCTGGGATCACATATTGTTAAGTCAATGGCTGATAATGTTCCAGTTGCTGGGTGCAGATATGTATTAGCCCCGTTGTTATAAAGGCATAATTGGTTCTGATCTAAAAATTCTTCTATTATTTTCCTTCTTCTGTTTGTATCCTTATTGCCCCACATTTCACTGTGACTATTAAAATCCCCCATCAGTATGAAGGGTTTAGGTAATTATCAAATCAGTTCATCCAGCTCTCTCTTGTCCAGTGTATCATTTGGAGGTAGGTATAGTGAGCAGAAGGTCACTGTTTTTTGTAGTGTTACTAATACTGCAATTGCTTGTAGTTTTGTCTTTAATTTGATTTTGCTTTGAGTGATGTTGTTATTAACTATAATTGATGAGCCACCCAAGGCTCTATCTCTGATCATTTATGTAGTTGTATGATGTATATTTTTTTAATGTGAAGTGAGTCTCTTGATTTTTGATGCATTTCCTGTAAACATATGACTGCTGGGCAGAAAATGGCGATGAGAAGCATCAATTTGCAATGGTTGACCTTCTCACCCCTTATGTCCATTGGAGGATTCTGTGAGGCATTTATTTTGAAAGCTGTTTTAGTTTGGATGGTCGAGGTTTCTGATTCTCGGTATCCATTGGCGCCAAGACTTCAAATTGGTTCTGTATTTGTTCATTTTTTTTTTTTTTTTTTTTTTTCCTGTGTGTAGTCGAGAATTCTCTCCTTCGACATCCATTGATTCTAAGGCTTCAAATTTGTTTTGTATTTGCTTTTCCTTTTTTTTTGGGGGGGGGTCATGATTTGGATATGGATGGTAGTGTAGGTTCTTGTTTGGCAGAAGTAATTTTGTTATCTTTCATTTGGATTGGATTTGTACCCTCATGTTTTTCGATTACTTGTTCTATTTGTTCTTTGCAATTGTTATTCTTTTGCTTTGAATTAGAGATGGATATTGCTATTGATTTTGTTGCTATTTCTTTGGCCCCTTCCTCTTTGTTGGGCTGTTTTATGAGGGTGACTTTAGGTTTTGTTATAGCTGGTTTGATTTCTTGTATGAACCTAGGCCAGTCATTTGGTCCCAATTGTAATAGTTTCTCTACTAACACCTCATATTTATCTTGTTTGGTTGTTGTTTCTCTTGAAACCTGTGAGTATATTTTCCCTTTCATATATCCTTCCACTATTCTACGAGCATCAGGGAAGGAGATGTTTTTGGTGTGTTTCACGGTCATAATTTCTTTTTCTTTTTTGAATGCATCACATTCTCTTGAGTAGGAGGGGTGATCTCCTTCACAGTTTGCGCAATTAGTTTTTTCTTTTCATTCATTTGTAAGATGGCCCTGGTCTCTTCGTCCACATTTACCACGTCGTTCGTCCATGGCATCCATCCTTATGGTGGCCAAATATTTGGCAATTATAACATCGAAGAGGGTTAGGGATAAATTGTTCCACCCTTTCTATATTATAGCCAATCTTTTGGTATGATAGGTGTGTTGAAAGTTAAAATATATGTATTTATTGCTATTATTTTTCCTTCCCTTTTTATAGAGATACTCTTCACATCAATTACTCCTTGGCCTTTTAGTTCCGTTTTAATTTCCTCAATTGTGCATAATGTGAGTTCCCTGCTTCGCACTACTCCTTTAGAGGAATTTAATTTTGATGAGGGTAGGCTCGTATTTTCACATTATGAAATTTGGTCATTTTCAGGAGGAAGGTGGCATGTTGTTTCTTCTCTAACTTTATTAGTAGTGTTCCGTTTCAGATGCTCTTCACTGTTTTAGCAGGATATTACTGGATATTACTTTCTGTATCAGAAAAGGGGATAATTTGGTCAATGGAGTCTCTTCCATAGATTCTAATATTATGAATCTGGGAAAGTTTTCCATAATGTTATCGTCCTCCTCAGAGTCGGAATCCATATGTGGTCTCTTAATGGATTTATTGGAACTTAATTTGCCTGAGGGGTTTTGTTTGTGTTTGTTTTCCATTTAAATGTGTCATCTGATTCTTTGACTGTGCTCCCCACCCACTTATCCATGTCAGAGCCCGTAGTTGGGATCCGTCAAGGGGGAAACCTTATTGCCTTGACGGATCAGGGACTACACAATCAGTATACTCATCAGCGTGAGAGACCCAGAGCACCTGTCACATCACCTTGTTCACCACCCCATAACATCAGTGCACAAGTGGATGGTTTGCAGCCATGTCTGGGCCTATGGGTCTCAACAGTGACAATTGACCCTCATCCAGCGCCTTCTAACATCTACTGTTTAGCTACTTATAGAAATTTGGAGCTTAAGTATTTTATTTTAATAGATGGTGTGTTTATAATTGGGCCCCTCCGACCGCACGTCTAGTCCAGGTAAGGGCCAAAGTGGTGTGTTGCAAGACCATTACCTCTTTCTACCCGGATCACGGTCTGCTCAACCGCCAGGATCCTGTCCACAGGCATCACGGGTCGCCACCCACAGCCAACAGGTGGCCCCCTTGGGGGACTTTTACCCCCTACAGAGGTGCAGTCGGCGTATTCTGAAGCCCTGCCAACAGAGCGTATATTACAAGACTGTACAACTAGTTCATCAGATATTCAAAATAGGTTGATACTTTCCAGACAAATCCCAGTAATCATGTCTTTTTTGGTGGGGGGTAGATGAAAACTGAAAAATTGTCAATTATTAATTTTTGACTAATATTCTGTTCACCTTCTTTATATGTTCTTTTTTTCTTTTAAATTACAGCTCCCAAATTGTCATTCTATAATTAAGTAACATGGATTGGAAGAATAAGTATAAACAATGTCTCAAGCAACATTTGAACTCACAGCCATTATCGCTGAAAGCTTGTCTCTATGACAGCACTTTACCAATTAGAGTAGGAGAAGTAACTAGTAGGGATCATTCAAATTTAGCCATATACCTTTACTTCTGAATATCATCTTGTTCATTTATAGTTTACACTTGTATGTTACCCTGTCTTCAGCTGTTAGAGATCTCACTCCACCAGTCAATCTCTGCCAACCATGTGTTTAAGTTTTTGGTTTGAGGACATTTTAAGTGAAGCTGGTTGAAATATCAGGACATGAGTGTGAGTCATAAGAGAAATAAAGAAAAGTAACTTTCAGGATAAATAACCAACTCCGATTTGTAAAAGTAATAAGAATTTATTTGTTGAGGGTTACAGATATCAGCTTAACTCTTCCCAGTTCCGGGGTGTTGTGGTCTACATAACTACAGCTAATTGGTGAGTTAGTAGATGTAAATATTACTCCCAACATATCACAGAAACAATGCCTGATACTTGTGAATGATAGTCAATTCAGCAATTCATCTAAGGAATTTTGGTATCAGTTGTTCAAACAAAGCTGATTTCCAAAACTTGGTCTCCAACTTTTTCACTAGATCATTGCTCTGCAAATAGAAACTTCTTAAGTTAGGGAAAATTTTCTTAACCTACTCATCTGGAGTGGTATCTTACAAGAGATGGTGAAAAAGTGGGGGGAGATCAACTGGAGTCTTCCCTGGTAACTGACTGCAACATTTTAAAGGCCAAAATCAAACTGCTTATATCAAGGTAGCCAAAAATGATTGTGCTTGGCAAAAAGTCCTAATTTGTCAATTTCAAAGCTTCTCTAAATTTGGCTTGTTGAAAACCCTTCTCTAGATGCCCACAGGTTGCAAAACATGTTACCATCGCTCAGGATGGGTTCATGTTGGCTACATCAACACAATCTCCTTGACTAGTTGACATTATCTGGTCAAGTTATAATTTTTCCCAACACCCGTTTTCTATCCACCCACACATCTACTCCAATTTGAATTCTGTCTCATGATCATTGCATTTCTCCAATTCTCATTACATGAAAATGCCAACACTGTCAAGGTAATTTTGCTTTCTTTATACATTTTTTATGATTTTCTCTTAGCTGATAAATATCCACACACTCAGATTTATTTTAGTACAAAAAAAAAAAAAAAAAAAAAAAAAAAAAAAAAGGTACTTTTGATATACTAATAAAATCTAAATAAATAACTCTTATTTATCTAAGTTTTTCACATTATCAAGTTAACCTCATTCTAACTGGTCTTCCAATATAGATTTATTTATTTGCAAAGTAAAAACTAGTAAATCTGTTACACATCTTCTATGTGCCATAACCCTTCATGATGTTGATTATGGCTCTCCACAATTTCCTGTATTTTGTAGTTCTTAATTAATTTTGTCATTTCTTCTAAACCTTGTTCCATTATCCACTTACCCAAGCTGACTAGGTATGTGTTTTGTTTTCCTCAGTCGTTCCTCTGTTAAAACAATATATTTAAATTGTTTTAACTTATTTGACTTTGGTATCTCCAATTTGTAATTTGCATGTTGGGCTGTTCTTTTAGCTGAAAACTATGAATTCTATCTTCTTATAATTGATATTTAGTCCTTTCTTCTCGTTTTTTTTTCTTTTACTATCTTAATATAGGAGTTTTTGCAGTTTCCTTCTGAATCTGACATGAACATATGTTCTTAAGAGTGTGAGTACCAATATTGAATTCTGGTAGGACTTCTAATTTTCTCAGAATTACCTTGCTGCATAGGTTGAATAAATCTGGTGAAAAGACATTCTTGTCTTACACCCCATGCTATTTTCATATATTTACTGAATTCATTTTCTATCCATGTGGTTTGCTGCCAATATAGGTTCTGGATTATTCTAATATCCTTCTCAAACAGTTCTTTGTGATATAGGTATGCATCCCTTAGGATTTGTATCATATTTCTGATATCATTCTAAGTGTAAATATTGCATTCCTTGTTCCAGTCTCTTTAATAAACCTGCACTGTTATTTCCAGTTTAATTCTTCAGAATTTGGATTTTGTTATATGGCTCATTAGGTCTGATGGAATTCATTCATTTGCACCTTACTTCTTAGGCAGTGTTTAGGTCTTCTGATACATCACCACTGTTGTAGATTTAATTTATTATATCCGAGATCTTGTCAATGCCAAAATCTTCTAAGGCTGCCAACATCTATTACAATTCCATCTATTCCTGCTGCTTTGTTTCTGTTCAATTTGGCCAGTGTTGATTTTACTTCTGGTCCTTCAATATTTCTGCATATTACCGGTTGTCCTCTTTCGTTATGGAAGAATTCTCCCAACATACTCATTCCATTTCCAGAGTGTTTATTCTTTTTCTAATATCAGTGTCCAGTTCTGGGATTTTATGCACCCTGTTGATGAGAATGTCAACTCTTATTTTTTTTTTTATGCATATCTGCTTTATCTGTGATACTGTGACACACACTGGTGGTCACAGTGCCAATATGTGACAGCCACTGTCGTGGTCACCGCGCCAATATATGACACTGTGCTGTCGGCAACTCCCGGTTGCGACGCGAAGCTGTAAGGTTTCTTCCACCAGCATTTTGGGGTTGACTCTTTGTTGCTATGTCTGATGTCAACAGTTTGAACAAGCAATAATAATGATTCCCTTTTCGATTTTCCTTCTCATGCCAAGATTTGTGCATATACAAGATGGCTTTCTTCGCTGGAACCAGGAATTAAAGTTAAATGATATCTCTGAAAGATAATATTGATTCTCCTTGCCTGTACCGCAGCTTTGTTCAAGCCAAAATGTTTTTATGGCTACCCCGTGTGGCCGGCTCTGCGCCTCTGTCTGAATTCCGTTTTGTTTGGCGTGTCACTCCCTTATCTTTACATTAATTAATTTTGACAGAATCACAATCTCTTACGGATTTTCTGTCTTTTGCAAAAATTATCTTTTTTGTAAATAAAAAATTCTTTTTAATGTCGCTCAGTCTATCTTTCAATATAGCTCTTTCTCGCCTTAAGTATTTCCCGTTTTTAATTTCTATGGTTAATTAGTTAGCCAATTACCATAGCTAAATAGTGTCACAATACTCATATTTTCTATTTCTGCACATTTTTCAATGAGCCATTCCTCTTTAGCCTGCCTGCATTTGTTCCTAATTTTTAGTGCAGAGTCTTATATTATGCTGTACCTGAGCATAGCTTTTTGTCTCCTTTTCATCATGTCTGGAATTTCATGTCATCCATTATTTTTTATTTTGTTTATTTCCTTTAGGATGAAGTTGATTGTTTATGTTGTGAAAACTTAATGTGTCCCACTGAGTTTCCATTCTTATTTTGTCCATTGTATCTGCTTTTAACACCGTCCATGAATTTTTTCTTCACATTTAGTTCATTCAGAAGTGTGTCTTATTGCAATTTGGGCATTTCTTTGCTCTCTTCAATTTCCATAGTTTCACTAAGTTTACATATCACTGGAAGGTGGTCACTCCTGCAGCCAGCACTTGATTATGTGTAAAACTCATTCCTGAACCTCTTATTGGTAGTTATATAGCCAATTTGGTTTGTCATTTAAAAAAAAAAAAAAAAAAAAAAAAAATTTTACATTTGTAGATATGCCTTCTCCTTTACCACCACTGATTGGCATAAGGGGTTAGTAAAAAAAATAAAAAATAAAATAAGAATTTATATTTTTTAAATTCCAGTTTCTGATTAGTTATTTTTTGGCTCTAATTGAACATGGAAATCCTCTTTCACTATTAACTAAAGAAAGGTAAGAAGTTACTTTGAATTTAAAAAAAAAAAAAAAAAAAAAAAAAGGAAATATTTAGAATTTTATTTTATTTGGAAGTAACTTATTACCAACATGTTTTATTAAATAATTAATTTCCATATTGTTACACTACTAATATTAAATATAATATTATTCAAATTTCTTAAATACTGTCAATTATTGTTAATTTTTGAATAGTATTTTATCCATTTCTCTTGCTTTTTATCAAAATCCTAGATTATCATTCTAAAATAGAAATATTTTCTTTTTGAACTTTAGTAATTGAAGGTATTGGAGAGAGGTTTCTAGTTAATACAAAACAGTAAGGTAATCATTATTTTTCTATGTCTGTGAGACAAAGTATCTCATTTCTCTTTAATCTGGTATCAGCAACATTTTTGGTTTTATCACCATTTTGGCAGGTCAATTATTCAATTTATACAAATAATAAATATTGTTTAAATAAGATCACTGTAAGTATAGCTTCAGTGATGTTTTAATTTAGGCTTAAGACTATTCATCTGAAGAAGGCTGGAGTATTGACCAGGCAAAATAGAATGCTACAAAGATGAGTATATAAATTTTGATAAGAATCTGACAAAATGATAAATATATAATATACGTTTTTCAAATTGTCATATATATTTACCAAAGATGAATATATTAAGTGCTTAATATATATATATATATATATATATATTTAGACTACTGTCTTAATTTGTGTTCTTTATGGGTCTTCCTTTTCTTAACATACAAAATACACAGAGCTTAAACACACTATTTGTACAAAGAAAAAGAACAACTTAAAGTAGAGGCTATGAGAACTTACAGTGAAAGTTGCTCCATTCACACAATATCCAAAACAACCACCACACAGATTCTGGATTGGCTAAAAGCCAGAAAAATAATCTGAAGTGTTCTAACCTTATACAATAAAGGCCAAAGAAAATACCTAAAGAGATGCCTTTCATATTAAAATTATGCAATGCAACCTCCTCAAAAAAGGTTGACACTACAGGGAGGAAAAAAAAAAAAAAAAAAAAAAAAAAAAAAACCTGTTAAAAGGCTACATATAACTCCTATACAGTTATGCTAGAGAGTATGAGTGAAATCAGCTGGCCTCTCTTAAAAAACAAACAAAATCATTATTTTAGTTGAAACAGCTAAACTAGGCTTAACATAATATGTATGAAATAAAAAGGAAACGCTGTCCCAAAGAAACAAAATTAAATAAAACAGAAATACAAACCTAAAACCTACACATTTGCATTAGCAGTTTGAGTTCAAACACCATATCAAAAAAGATGCTGTGAAAAAACAATTTTAGCAATTAATACTACCAAAATAATAAGTCAAGGTTGTTTAAAGAGTGTTGTCTTCTGCATTTTGAACTCATGGCACCATGAACTTGTTAATGCTTGCATGAGTCATCAAGAAAACAGATTCCAATCATGAATATTCTTACATTGGTATAACTTCATGCCCAGTCTCACTTAAGGTGGATGGGTTCCAGTAGAGATAAAAAATCAACATGTGAAAATAAATTTAAAGTTACGAGACAAGATACACTTAAAATATATATAGAACTAAGAGGATGTTAATTTTAGGGAACAAATTAACATACATATATATTATTACCATTACTAAGATTTTGAAATTCCACATCAAAAAGTTCAAATGAAATTAACCTTCTCCACAAGATCTTAAAAAAAAAAAAAAAAAAAAAAAAAAAAAAAAAAAAAAAAAAAAAAAAAGGGCTTATATTTAATGATGTGTACTGTGAAAATTTAAAAAATATGCTACATAAAAGTTTTACCAAAATATTCTAACATATTTATAACAAAAAATTCTAACATACTTATTTATAACAAAAAATGCCAACATAAACAGTACCATAGTTGCAATGGTTTTATATATTATTTCCATTAAGTTATATCTACTTCCTTTTTCTTAGTGAAGTGTTGTAATTATTTACATTGTTTATGGTGTTCAGGCTGTTGTCCTCATCTTTATTGCCATATTCACGATGTTTCAGCCATTGTACACTCCGGTCTTCTTCACCTGTCTGATGATCACACAAGCATGGAATCCAGGGTTACAAACTCGTATCCACATGACTGAATATATATGTGAGTGGATTGAACAATTACCAAAAAAAATGGTTTGTCTACGAAACTCTGGAGTCAGGGTGCTGAATATAACATCAATCAGTTAAGTGACAAATTTTATATTTGCATTAATCCTACAGATTTAGGGTATGTCATATTTATGGGTAAAAGTGCTCAATATAAGCGATAGAGCATATATAAATATAAAATTGGGCAGTGAGGTCAGCACCAAGTGGTGACAGTGTTTCATACTAAGATAATCTTCAGGCCTGAAGATTCTGTATGAGCATGAAAGACCGTCATCACTCAGTGTTGACCTCAGTGTCCGCTCATATATATCCTACATACTTAACATAAGTTACAGGTGCTGAAAATTTCTTGTTCTAAGAAATTAACTATTAAAAATTTGATCAAATATCCATACATCAGAATTTTTTGGAATGGTTTTTTTTGGATAGTCTGAGAACTTTTTAGTACTTGTTCATATAATAAAAAATATAGATTTATAACAAAAATATTGCAGATTTTTTCTTAATATATGCAAATCTTCCTTACCCATGTCTTTTTGAAGTACATTGTTTGAACATTCATAGCTACATGAACAGGAATTTCTGTGCATATGTAAAAGTACATGGATTTGTATAAGCACAATCCTATATGAATAATCAGATTTATATTCACATGTAACACACACAACTATGTATATATACCATGCATATTTCAATGAATATATATTTATTTACTTCTTGAATTATGAAAATTAAATATAGAAACACACAGAATGATTACCATATAGGACAGGCTACAGATAAATGACACATTAACTAACCTTAATAACCTAATATAAATGGAATCTCACAAAATGTTTTGTTTTTGTACCTGTTAGAGAAAAACAGTCTTTCAACTTCTAGATCAGTATAGCCTAATCAGCAGGAGTCCAATAGTCCAATACAAAAACAGAATCATTAAACAAAAAAAAAAAAAAAAAAAGTTTTGCTGTTAATCATTTTAGAGTAATAAAAAAAAAATCATTTGTGGATAGAGAATGAAATAAAATATTTTATCAGTCACTTTACTCTTTTTCCATAATGAAATTGTCATACTTTTTAGAAACTTTTTCAGATATTTGAAAAAAATTAAGAGCCTCAATCAGCTTTCTATGATGTTAAAAATAATGTAAAAGCTTGGAATGAATAAAAATGTCAGAAGATAGAGAAAAAAAAAAAAAAAATTCATACATTGAAAAATTTGAGATTTAGGCATTTTAGTAAAAATATATTTGCAAATGAGAAAAAAATACAAATTACTCTGGCAGCAAATGATGAAGAGAAATAGAAAAATAATTTTGTACAAAATAAATACAGAACCCTTTAGTGAGATTAAACAGTCTTATCAGACAAAGAAACAGAATCAAATAAAAATTTGATCCCAGTTGATGATGAATCTAATTCACCTATTTCACACTAAATTATAACATACACATTTCTATTCAAGGATCATTTCATTAAGATTTATAAAGAAACAAAACAAAATAAAACACTTGTTTATCATCAGTCAATTACGTTAAAATCAAATGTTAATAACATTTGATCCTCTGCAGATTTTATGGTTTTGCTCTGTTAATGTGATTACAACACAACAAATTGTTTATCTTAGGATTAGATCGACTTAGTCAATCTTGTTATGATGAAACAAATATTAAAAATTAAATGATCAGGTATATCAATATCAACTGGATTTCTGATTTAACCAAGAAATATAAATGCAATTTATTTAACAAAAACTGAAATCCTACTAGCCCGACTAGTATTTTTTTTTTTTTTATATGAATATCACTGTATAAGGCCATGGAGCCACTTGGGGTAGAAGGTTACAGAGTAGGAGGCACAGTTTATGTGAATATGTAGGGTAGATAATGGTTAACCCTAAATTTGAACAGGTTAAGAATCGAGAAAGCATCCTCTCAGTAGTAGATTCCACAAATCTATGGTCCATGGGAAGTTACTTGAGTGGAACTTGCATCACACCAATGGAATATGAAGGAAATGAGGGTGGTTTACTACCCACATTGTAGTGAACCACCTTCAAGACAAGTGAAATGGCAGTACTCCATTTTAGGCCTGATCTGGCTCTTGTAAAAGTAGAGGAGTTCAAAGAATCAGATACTTACTAGAACGGTTCAGAGAACCATTTTTCCAGCATCTTTAGTGATGGAGTATATGTATGAGCTCTACTTGAGGTCTGGGTTGAGTTTAAGCATGAAATACATGTAATACAAATGGATTATTGTGTAAAGTGATCTATCACTATTCTATCATGACGACTTTGTTAACTTGTAATAGATGGAAATAACTAAAGATGAGGAGAAAAAAAATGTTTTGGTTCTTGGGGGGGAAAAAAAAAAAAAAAAAAAAAAATGTTTCCTCTTAAAAAATATACATCTAAGGAGCTGAAGAATCAATCAGCTAAACTGATGTGCTAGTATAGGAACACTGAGTGCAATTGTCTAAACAATATTTAGAATACTAATGCTCCTTCTCAAAGTTATAGAAATCCACTAACTAGTTTTGAATACTAAGCATCAGCTCCACTTGTGCTATAAAAAAAATCTTGCAAATATAGGTACCCCAATTTCCCAAACTCATTTTCTAAGCAATTATTCAACTGGAATAAATATTTATTGTCATTTCCTGTCGATTCAGAAGTCTAAATTACATGACAAGAAATTGTCATATAGACACAAACACTGTTGCACTATTTTCTTTTAACAGACAACAAATGTTTCCACACACTTGAAAAATTTAGTTACATTTGTTTGTATTTTTCTTTTTTACTCAAAGAAAATTTAATAATGTGATAGCCTTTTCAAAACTTACCCCACAGTATTCAGAGTCATTGAAAATTTGAGGTGGCACAGCAAATGTTCCTTCCTTCCGAGATTTACTGAGCTCTCGCATATGCAGTTTTTCCTGATTGTGCTTTGGATCAGTAACATCAATTTTTATGAAGTCAACTTTTTCTGCTTGCAATTTGCTTAAGATTGTGTGTTGATTTTTGCGTTGCTGAAAATGGAATTCAATAAAAGAGATTAAGTTAAAAACAAGTGATATACTAAACGCATTACAAAATAAAATGGAAATATTTAGAATTATAAATAAAATATAATTTTTCTGCTAACAGTTTCTTTTCTCATACTTCTTGCTTGCGGAACTCTTCCAGTTCCATGCTTTTCCAGCCAACTTTCATCTCCAAAAATTTAAATGCAATGTCAATCATTATTCACGGTCTTCTTGATTACTCTTCTATTGTTCTTGCTCTTTAATAATGTTTCTCTTTCTTTTTTTTTCCTTATTCTTTCACACTCAGTAACCCCTTGTATCTTAGTGGCTTTACAGACTTGCATGGGGTGAAATGATAAAGTAAAACAATATTCAGTAAATGAAAAGGAACATAATTTAAAAGTTTAAGATCAGTCAATGCCATGCTGTAAAAAACGTGATCTATCAAGTAGCAATGAAATTTTTTTTTTTTCTTCTCTCAAGTAGAAATTATGAAAGGAATATATTAAATTCACAAGCACAAACATTATTTTACTCAGATTTGACTTTAAAAAATTTACCCACTGACAATTACTCAATTTAATATAAAAGGTATAAAATAAACAATTACATAATTACTTCATAAATAGAAGAAAAATTGGTCAATACAAAGAGTGAATTACCCAACATCAAACAGAATAAAAACTGGCAGTTCTACCTTCAAACACATTTATATGATCATAATTCACTAATAAAGGAAAAATCACTGTTTCATTCAAATTGATTTGAAATAACTACTGTAAATGGCAGCATACATCCAAAATGAGATAGAAAATAGCAATATATCTTCAACATATACATTATTAGAGTAGCCAGAAGAAAGCTACTTAAAACATATTACAAGATAAATATAACTGTTTTCATACAATCAGACCATGCGTGTCTTTGTATGGAGCTAAAACATTACAGAAAGGTGGGTGACTAATTATCACCGATATATGCCAGATAAAGGTATCATTAAAGTAAAAAGCAATCCAACAAAGTGGTACCATAGTGTTCATATACCCATGAAAAAACTTACCAAACGTTTTCTTCCTACAATTACTTTTCTCACTGTTGAAACTATTCAGGTTTTAAAATATCTGGTCCCCAGTGGATACAGAACAGATTAATTGCAATATTTTTTATACATTGTATTCATATTTTCATTCAAGTAGATGTAAAGAAAAATCAAAACCATAGTGTATACTCCTTTTCTCACCCTTCTAAGAGTAACTTTCAGCAAGTTTTTTTTAACAAATATGATGTGTCTCACTAAAAACATCTGTAGACTTCTAAGTGCTTCCTTAATTTCAATATAACACAATACCACAGATAATGCAACATTATTATTTGTCTGCTGGCAGCTAATAAACATTTTGTCAGTTCAAGCCCCCAAAAAGCATTAAAACTTTTAATAAAGTTTTCTTGAGGCACTTCCAGATTCAACTTGGAACAAATTAAGAGAAGTAGTTAATGAGTTTAATTTAGAAACCACATATGGAATCATTAACACAGTTCATGAACAAGCATTGATGAGAAAAAGTTTAGAGTAATTTCTCTTTGGAAAATATCAGCCAAAAATAGAAAAGTAATTTACATATTTATGAGAAGAGTAAAGAACAAAGATACAAAGTTAATTGATTAGATGGGGCTTATGCCCATATCATGTTGAAACATTGGTTGTCATACATTCATTGAAGTTAAAGCAACATGGAGCCAAGTCAATACTTAGATGGATAACTGCTTGGGAATACTAGTGCTGTAACAGCTTGGAATTGTAAATTGGAGAGCAGAGTTCCAATTTCAGTCAGGTTCGTTATATTCACTTATATCTAAAAAGCCTTAGAAAAGATATGAATCCACTTCTCCTCCCAGCTATGGATTAGTTAGTAGAACTTCTATTAGTAAATCATTATCTCTAAAAAAAATTCTTACAATCTAAAAATATTTTCTAGCTTTAAATAACCTGCAAATGGTTGATAAACTATGAAAAAAATCAATTAATGATCAAACAAAATGCACCATGACTAAAAGCAGTAGCCTGGATAGCAATATCAGAGATTTGGATCTTATTCCAGGTCAAAATATAATAGTGACTTACCATAATAGACAGTAATAACAGTAAATAAAGGAGGAATATGGAATAGGAGACAGAATAGACAACAAGCAAACAAAATTAATTATGAAGGTGAGGTGTCAAACCACAGTAACAGTTATAGAAAGGGCTTGTCTCACATAATCAAAGACTGAATCACTCCCCAATCATCTACTGGAGATTAAGAACATATAAAAAAAACAAAGTTTAAAATATTCAGAAAAGCTAATATTGTCTTTTTGGAAGAAGGTTACTCCTGTGGTTGTTCTTAAGAACTTTAGCCCTGAGCTATCACTAATCTTGGCAAAGTTTAACTACTGCTTGAAGGAAGAGAAATGTTTCCAAAGTTTATAGGTATCAGCTGTATGGCCTATTTTCAAGAATGTGAATGTGCATCCCGGTCACAATATGACCCCATCAACCTCCAAATTAGCAAAGTTTTTGAGCCTATTATCAATAAAAAACGTTGTTGATCACCTCAACAGAAACAAGCCTGAGCAACAAACAGTACGGATTTTGCTCCTGTAAGTGCAATGCTGATATCTTAACAGTCATTACTTATAGAATCAGTGAAGCACTAAATAAATTAATCACAAGAATGATTGACTCAGGTTATTTCAAAGGCCTTTGATAAGATGTGGTATAGGGGGTTACTACACAAACTCTCTGGAAGAATCTTCCTAAATATCAAGGTCTTCCTATAAGGTACGTCCATGAAAGTTATTGCTAATGCCCACTACTCTGAAGCCCATGATATCAATGCAGGCATCTCCCAAGACACCTTCCTACTCTCTTCCCACTTTATATTAATAATGTGCCTAAGAACATCCTCTGTTAATAAAACAAATCAAGTAAATATATATGCAGATGATACCACAGTTTATTGGTGTACCTCTAAAAATCTAAATTACCAGAGTGTGACAACTGATCTCTCTTTTGACCTAATTCTCACAGATTAATAGAGGGAAAAACTAGCTTGCAACATATAATACCTCCAAAACCATGTGAATAAGTTTCCATTATCACTGAGTAGACCCTGAATTTTCTCCAGTCATGAGGAGCGGTTATATTTTCATTGAGGCCTCTTATCTTTAATGTTAATAGACAAACTAAAGCTCACTCAAGACCTAAATGGAACATATATATGATCTATTACTATATAGGCTTGAAAAAAGTTCAGTTTCTTGTACCACTCCAGAAAATACCTGACTTCTTATAATGCTCTATCATTAAAAGTGTCAGATCAGACCAAAAATGGAATATTGCTGCCATATCTGGACTAGCACTCTTTAATCTTCACTTTCCAGCCTTAACAGAGTTCACAATCATTTACATGGCCTTATGGGTGATGAATTATTTTCCACCCTACAACATCTTTCCTCACAGACAAAAAAAAATGTTGCAAGCCCTTTGCTACTATCACTATTTCCATGTCAAATGCTTCAGACAAACATTCTTTAGTTCCAACAGTTTACAGTTAGAACCCCTCATACTATGTAGACAGGGTTGAATCCCCCATTATTCCCTTTATATTCCATTGGTAAAGTGGAAGTTCCACTCCGCTTTTTCACAAGAACTGTTACTTTGTGGAAGATTCCTGAAAAGATGCTTCCCTATAATCTTCAAGTCTATGATCAACAATTATCCTCATGAGCTGCACTTTTTACTTCCTTCTCTTGTGCTTATACAAATTCAACAATCCCCTAGCTTTAGTTGCTCTTGGGCTCTGTATTGGGTGAACAATTAAAAAAAAAACAAAAACAAAAAACATAAAAATTACCAACTTATATGCCATAAAAATCTTAGTATGATTAAAGCCAAGAACCACTGATGCAGTTAAGAAGTATGGTAGAAATGGGAGCATAGAAGTCTATTATCTACAGGAATGTATTTATCATTAAACCTAAAGCCACTGTTATGGCAAGGTAAGTTAATTTATAGACTACTAATGACATATTTTTTTTTACCAACAGCTCTGCTATTGTCAATTTCTAAGACAGTCAAATAACAAACAAGAAAATAAATAAATAGGTACATAATATAATAGCATGACTAGTTGAAAGAAAATGGCACATGTGACTACTAAGACTGAAGCAGTAACAGTGGAGGCGGATCTTCTTAGCAAACAGTGTCACTGGAAATTCAATACAGTTTGTAAGTACCAATTAGAAAAATGTTTACTTAAAACAAATAAAACTATATGTAAAAAGCAAGTGTACTGCATAGAACAGATACATTCTAGGTAAGCAATGTTCACAATATCAATCACACTCCAAAGTAAAGATAAGCTGGCCAATGAAAAATACCTGTCGTCATCATTAATAACATTAATCAAACTATTAAGATTAAATGGTATCCCTGCAATAGTCCTCCTGAAATGCTTCCTGTTCTCTCTAAACTCTGTTGCTTTAAATATCTAGAAGGCATTTGAGAGGGTTTGGTATGAAGGTCTTCTTCACAAGTTGAAGGTTATGATATTTTTGGTTGATTTCTATCTTATCTAATCACATAATAAGTTGTCTTGAAAGGACACTTTTCTAGAACTTTCTGCATTAATGCAAATGTCCCCTCGGGGGTTATATTCTTGGACCTTCCATATTTTCATCAACAACCTTCCCAGTTCCTGACTGATACAGTCAGGAACTGGGAAGGTTGTTGATGAAAATATGCTGATGACAAAACTATTTATTTCCTGTCTTAATAGTAAGTTGATAAAATTAAAATGGCAGTTGATCTCAAAAATGACTTTCAATCTATTGATATCTGGGACAAGAAATGTCTTGCTAACTTTAATGCATAAAAAAAAACTTATTAATTATTTTAAAGAACCTTTTTTGCCTTCTATTAGCATGGTCCCAGGAGAGCAACTCACCGTACCTTCTTGGTTCACGTTTTCCAGCGATATGAAATGGAACGATTATATTGAATCAGTTGCTAAGTCTGCTGCTAAAGAAAGTCAGCTCAATATGTTGTGCTAGACAATCTTACATATTTACATATCTACCATTCATTTATTGTTATGTAGTGGTTTCACAGTGGAGGCTTGTATTTGTACTAAGTCGGTCCTAAAATAGGTTTGACATACAAAACGTTAGGAACTTGATATAATAGGTAATGACGCAGTAATCTAGTTGTGGTGGCTGATACTTTAATATCCAACTAACGGTCGTCCGACATCGACTGACTAACCTGCTCCCTTCCAACTGACTTGTTACTCTTACTACTCCTACTTATTATAGGTGGGAGAGTCTATTAACTATAGAATAGGTGTGTTCCACTAACATTTATTCATGCAAATATTTCTGTCCCTATCTGGTCTGGTGTTTCTGATACATATATAGAGATTCTTGACAGAATCCAAGAAGAATGTGCAATATTATTAGTCCTGACCTGGTTTCTCAGATTCAGTCACTTTCCCACCACCATAACACCACTTCCTTGGGCCTTTTCTATAAATATTTTCATGGTAATTATTCTGATGAGTTTTGCTCTTTGGCACCAATGTAAATTTAAGCACAGTACTAGATTGTCAGCTATGTCTCATAATTTCACTGTTGAAATTACTAGATGTAACTGTAAGTTCTATGCTAACAGTTCTTCCAGCTTTCCTGTCAATTAAGATTTTTAAAAATTTAAATGCAATATCAATATCTTTTGTTTTATTGTCCTTGTTTTTTCACTCTCAGTTGTCTCAGTTACCCCTTACATCTTAGTAGCTTTTATCACCTTGCTTGGGGTGAAATGATTAAAAAAAAAATACAACCCTTAATATGAAGGAATGCTGAAAAGTTCTTGATTTAACCAAGAAGCACTTTGAAAAGATTTTAAAAAATAAATTTGATGCTTGTTCATATTTTCAGCATCCCCCATATTATACAAGGGATGTATAGAAGTGAAGTAATATGTCCACAGCTGAAGTTGATCAGAAATTTTCATTGCCATTTGACCATGTGATTAATATTCACCACTGACTTAAATGGAGGAGATTATGTTGAAAAATACTGGTGTAAAATAACTGTTTTTCATCATCAGACTACAGATTCATTGATGTACTTATGTATACCAGTATCACGCATCTTTAAAGAAAATTATTTTTAATAGTTTATCTTTCATATATATATATATTTATTTAGTCATGGTTACAATTATTGGCACCATGAAATTCCAGTACATAATGTAGAAAAAAATGAATCTAGTGAAATAGCTTTGTTTTTTTTTTAACAACTCATGGTTGATAAAGGACAATAGATGATAAAAGAACAAGTTTAAGAAAAAGCAATGAGGAAAGAATAGAAAAACTGAAAGATTGCTGCAATGCTGGCATTGGCACCCTTTAAAAGAAAGGGTTTTTTTTTTTTTTTTTTTTTTTAAATAGAAAAAAAACATTTTGATTCAACTGTGATAAATAAGGAATTATAATCAACCTTGATAAACTGTCAGTAACTACATGATAGGAATTAGTCAATGAATGATGGCATCACATTATTCCCTGATTCTTTTGTTACAATGATAAAGTCAAAGGAGCTACCCAAGAACATCAGATGTACTATTATAAGTATTATATACATCAGATGTACTATTATAAGTAAGCGCAAGACCTCTAAAAGGTACAAGACCATCTCCAAGGATCTCAGTTATCCCAGTTTCAACAGTGGGCAAATGTTATTAAAAAGTTTACTAAGCATAGAATAGATGAGAGAAGTATTTGAAGGTTGGAAAAACACTTTGTAAAATATTCAAAAACCTGAAAGCTGACCTGAAACAATCTGACAGTGGTTTCATCAAATACCATAAAGCACACACTAAACTAAGCAGGGTTTTATGGGTAAAGACCAAGGGAAACTGCATTACTGAAGAAAAGACATAAAAAGGAAAGACTGAATTTTGCCAAAGAGTACTGGATAATCTACAATACTTTTGGAAAAATATTCTGTGGAAAGACAAAACAAAAACAGAAATTTTTTGTTTATGTTTTGAACAGTAGCTGATGATGGGGACAACTAAACCAGCAATTTTGTTTGAATCACCGACAACCTACAATTACAATTAATTTTCACTTATGGTGTGGATAGCAATAAGAAATTAGAAAAAAGATAAAACTATAAAGATTTGTACAAATTCCAAGCATGGTTTATTTTGAAACAAATGAAAAGGCATTTACAGCTACAAAAAGTAAAAACTTGATAAAGATTTAATAACTTCAATTTCTAGAAGTGCATTTCTAGTGACTAACCACTTAAACTTACATTTTATGCTGTCTATTGTAAGACTTATGAGACTTTTGTATTTTTGTTATATTTATGGCAAGATTTTCTTTTTTTCTCAAGCATCTATTAAATTTATAAATAAGTAAATATACAGAAAAAATACACTGCAAGATGCTTTGTCATTTCTGTAGGTCATAATTTTAATTTAATGTAATTTAACTATTTTCTTGAATTAAGTATAAAAAAATGAAATTATAACCTTTTGTATCATGTACATGCAGATACATTTTTAAAATACTCCTTAGCATATTCTGTAACAGAGTTGAAAACAAGTGGAAAAAAAAAAACTTTCCTAATGATAAGTTTAGAAAATTCTTTATCAAACATAACTTAGATAGATTTCAGATATTAGCAAAAACGAAAAGTCAAGAATTAAATTACACATTTCTGTAGTAGTTTGAGAAATATTCAGGTCAGTGAGTATATCTACACTGTACAGAAGGACAAAAATAAAATTAAAGAAAAAAAGAAACCACTTTAATATGGCTTCTGAAACATCTTTAAAACATTTTTCAAAATAGATTAGAATTATGCCAAAAGGTCCAGAACTAATGTATTTTTTCCAAACCAGTTCAAATAAACTTATTTTCAATTTCTTATTATCTTAATCAACATTTTGCAATTCAAAATTTATTTGAATATAAGTAATACTGGGAAAGCCATTACTCTATTTTTAAAATTTAATAACTAGTATATAATATACAAACAATATGGTTTTACATCTCTAGGTCAACAGCTGGTGTTAAAGATTATCACTAAAAGAGTCAATCAAGTTTTGGATAAAAATGGCAAAGTTCAGGCTGTGACTTCAATTTGATCCAATTCTTCTTATCAAACTGTGTAATGAAAGTTATATTGAATGGCGACTCTTCTGGATCCTTTTACATTAATGCACGTGTCCCCCAGGGCTCTATTCTTGGACCTACTTATCTTCAACATCTTTTCTGATGTTATAAACTCAATATTTATGCTGATGGCACAACCATTTACTCATTAATAGTAAGTAAAACTGACAGCTAATCTTAAAAATGACCTTCAATCAATTGTTAAGTGGGGCCCAAAATGAGCCTGCTATCTTTTAGCCAACTTAGAGAATTATTTTGACTGTTTATCATCATGGCTGATGCTAACCTCCAGGAAAGTAACTTCTCAGTCACAGGTTTTCCACTGAGATGAAGTGGAATAATTATATTGAAGCAATAGCTAGGTTTGCTGGTAGGAAAGTTGGTTCAGATCTTGAGATTCTTGATAAAATCCAAAGAAATGAAATTAAAAAGTTTTTGCTTTTTAGATTAGGTTAGGGATCGAACCTGCATCCCCCTTTGTAGGAGAAATAACTGCATAATCTGTAGCTATTGCATCAGTAAAATGAGACCTAGTTGCTAATCTAGCACTACACTTAAATTCATGTGGTCAAATTGCCAAGGATGACAGCTCATCAGAACAATTGCTATGAAAATATTTATAGAAAATACAGAGGGAAGCCATGTTATGGTGATGGGAAAGTAGCTGAAGCCAAGATAGAACTGATAACATAACCCTTCTTTGGATCTTATCAAGAATCTTGAGATAGATAGACATATATATATATGGCATGAGGAGGCATGGTGGAGTAATAGATAGAATCAGAGAGCCGAGTTCGAATTCCAGTCGAATCCATTACATTCACATGCTAATACTCTTGGGAAAGGTATGAATCCTCTTCTCCCTCCAGCTATGGGTAAATAGCAGGACAGGCTGGGTTCTATAGCCTTGGATAGCAACTAGTCTAGTAGAAGGACAACTTTGAATTCATAACTTGCAGAGGGTCATTTGGGGACCTTGTGGCACATAGTGCACCAGGTCTCTGTATTCGGCTCTTCAAAAAGTGTGGATGATTCTGCACAAAAACTTCACCACTATAATCAAACCACATGTGCTGGTGTCTGGCTGTCGGTTCCTAGGAAGTGAGCTGCTTGACCCTCATACGTCGAATACGACGGGAGAGTTGAATGTATATATGGTAGGGGCACCAGACTTCCAAGAGGATGCTTCCCCAATCACTGCATTCTTAACCTGTTAAGTCTAGGGTTCCCCACAAACTCTACCTCTTACTCTGTAATCCTCTTACTCTGTAATCCTCTAACTCGAGTGGCTCTTGGGCCTTACACAGGATCAAAATTATTGTAAAAATAAAAGTTCTTTATATAGAAAATCAATGCAGAGAGCACAATTCTTAAAGTATGATAAAGTTACTGAGCATGAAAATTAATATGAGTGTAAAGAATCTAAAATTATTAAAGTTAACTGAAATGTTTAAATAATAAAGTTGTGATTTCTTTTTAAAGAGAATAATTTACTATTGGTTTCACATTTATTCATTTTTAAAACTTTAATTTTTTCAAAATTTTAAATTTTTACTATAACCTGTACCAAAAATAAATAAATTTTGGAAATTCTGTCAAAAAGGCTTTTTAAATAATTAAATATTTTTAAAATTTTTTAAAAATAAGTAGCTTACTACAAATTAGTTAATTTTTATAAAGAATTTTTGTAACAATCTATGATAATTTAAAAATTATTCAAAATGTTCTTATTAAGGTGATCAAAAGATATTTCCCTATATTGAAGAAATTCAAAAATGCTTAATATTCATATTGGTCTACAAGCAAGAAAAAAAAAAATCACAGATTATAATTTTATACAAAGAGTAGGCTCAGATGAAATTTTTCAACCAATGGAGACAAAATGTGGATCCCGAGATAAGGGTGTCCAGATCAAAAGGGCCAAAGCTGCCACTGCCTTCAAGCGTTGCATCATAAACAGCTTCTTTCAAGTCATGTCAAAGTGTTTTCAGAAGTTGGAGACTAATTTTCTGAAGATAATTTCCATGTGATTCAATGCCCAATTGGCCAGAAGCTAGCAACATTTAGCACCACTGAATGTCTTTATGGAACATTTCCATTTAATATTAGAGTCTTGTTAATCAATGGAGACACTAAGGTAAAAATGGCTTGAGCTCAAAGTTACCCTTAACTGATACTACAGGCACCTTGATTGTAAGGTGCAGTGATAGCAATGCCTTCAGGATGTAAGTGGAGGGACAACCAGTTCCAACAGGTGAAGAGTGTCATAGACATAAGTTTTGTGTTCCCATTGAGCTCCTCATGCTGTAAATGTGGTTTTTTCAGCACAACAAGAATAATGTTAGACTGGAGGTGCTGCTTTTTAAATGAAATTCTCAACCACTTCCTGCAAATCCCCATTAATAACCTTCCTGCTTAGCAATATGACCCAGGGAAAATTGTGGACTAGTGGCTGCAGGGCATAGAGATCACATTTTAAAGATTGAATGGATCAAAATAAATATATTTGTTTTCATAATTTTAGTTATGACTATTTTCATTTCAGGATGATTTTTTTTTATCGTGTCACCCCAAGCAAAGCAATAATGCCACTAAGATGCAAGGGGTTGTTTGTAGTAAAAGAGAATGAGAAGACTTTAGTGAGGAGAAAGGGAAATAAAAGAACAGGATTCAGGAAGATAGAACATGGCAATTGGTGTCACATTTTTAATCTTTGAAAATTCTATAGGTGGCAGGAAAGCAAGAAACCAGAAGAGAGTTCCTCAGGTGAGAACTAACAGAAAAGAACTTATGGTTACATCTAGCTATTTCAACAGTAAAAATGGTGAAACCCAGTTGCCAATCTAGTAGTACACTTAAATTTATACAGGAGGAAAGCTCATCAGTATAAATGCCAAAAAAGTATTTATAGAAAGAGAGAGAAGCCACATTATGGCAGTGGGAAAGTGAGATGATAGGTCAGGAGTGATTACATTACAGACCCTTCTTTGGATTTTATCAAGAATCTCAAGATATATACAGGGTACAATGGATAAATTGTCATCTAAATTAAACTAAAATGAAAATAACACTAACATCTCATCACAGACATATTTATCAAAATTACACAAAGATATCTTGAAATACTAAAGAGTAAATTTATTCAATCAAATCCACATTGGCTTCAACCACGGCCTCCAGAATCTCCTGCAACTCTTCTGGATGGTCTCCTTGATTAAATTGGTGAATGCTTCCATAATCCTTGCCTTTAGTTCATCTTTGGTGTAACAAGGAGTTCTGCTGGTCTCTCTCTCGACACATAATAATCAATGGAGTTGCAGTCTTGGGAGTTAGGTGACCAGGTGTAAGGGGTGATGTGGTTACAGAAATTGTCTGATAGGCAAGACTGGGTTCTCTTGCTTGTGTAGTATGGTGCAAAGTCCTGTTACCAGACATAGGGTCTTCCAGCAGCCACTCTCTTGACCCATTACTCATCCAAATCCTCTGCACTGTCCTTAGAGTGACACCCAACACCGATATGTTTTATTGGCGCTACTGGTGTGAATGCCAAGCAGTACAGCATGCCATTTCCAAATTCCTTGCAGAGTGAATTGTGTCATGGTGCTTTTTCTCTAGCAGGAGCCCCAGACTAGATATGAACTGGCTTTCTTACCAACAGATCCAGCTATTGCTTTAATATAATCATTCCACTGATTCATGTTTTGAGACTGAGAAGGCGCAATAAGCTGCTCTAAGGAGGTTAGCATTAGCCATGATGATGAAAAGCAAAAATAGTTCTCTAAGATTGCTAAAAGATAGCAATTTCATTTGGAAGACATTTCTTGCTCCAGTTAACAACTAATTGGAGGTCCTTTTTGAGAACAGCTGCCAAATTTACTTTATTATACATATCGGATTTACTATAAGACAAGAGTAAATAGTTGTGCCATCAGTATAAATTCTTAGTTGGGAACTGATGATATTGGAGAGGTTGTTGAAGTTAAGAAACAATGTAAGTTCGAGGATAGAGTGCTGGAGGAACTCCTACATTAATGTAAAATGATCTAGAAGTATGTCCGTTCAACATGACCTTCATTACATGATTTGTTAAGAATGGTTGAATTGCCAGATATTCATCCAGAGACAACGTAACCCTTGAGTTTGTGAAGGTCAGAATGCCAAAATCTGTTGAATGCCTTTGAGACATCTAAAGCCAAAGCCTGAGCCTTGATGTTCTTATCTAAATCTTGAGAAACAAATTCAGTAATAGCCATTAAAACATCAGCGGTAGGACTAGAGAAATGAAAGCCATACTGTTTATCCAAAAGAAGGTCATGAGTGAAAAATGAGATGCTCAAGCAATTTGGAGTTGATTAGAGCTTCTAGTACTTTACCAAAATGGTAAAAGATTAATAATAGCATGATAATTCAGTGGGTCAGAAGGTTCACCAGAATTCCTAATGATTAAAGTTTTTTTCAGATGGTTCCAGGATGAGGATGAAAATAGTTACTCTGCAGCTTTGGGTTGTTTAATGTTGAATTTTTTGTATGGGGTACCCAGTTAGAATCAAAGTCGCTACTCAGTAGTAACGATCAACAAAATTAACCTTGTTAACTATTACCCAACATGAAGGAGTTTGGCCAGAAAATTACTATCAAAAATGTTGATATGTAAGTAAGTACAATTTGTGTTACCTCCAGATTGATGACTTGTCAAGTGAAGAAAAAAAATTACATAATAGTTACCTTTATGTCAGCTGAGGTACATAGCTTTGGAATTCGTTGTCTAACAATCTGATAATTACATGTTTGGGGGAAACATTTACTAGCAGTTTTACAAACCCTCTCTCAATATATATATATATATATATATATATATATATATATATATATATATATATATATATATATATGTGTGTGTGTGTGTGTTTTCATCCTTTCAAGTCCATGAATTAATTTCTTGGTGGCTGTAAAAAAACAGCAAAAAAAATATTTTGAATTTATGGAGCTACTGTATACACATCCATAGATGAAGGCGAGATTAAATTACTTGGAAAAATAAAAATTATTTGAAAGAAAATTTTAATATTTTTCTTGATTGATTACCTACAGCAACCATAAAATTAATTTGTGGACTTGAAAGGATTAAAACTAAAATAAATTGGCATAATGTCTAAATTATTTAACCAAACCTGTTTAAATGAAAATATGCTATATATGATTTCGAATTTTTTAATATTTTAACATATGAACTATCCTGAATCATGCAGAAATGTTAAAAGCTAAAGAGATGACAATAAGAATTTAAAGATTTTATAATAATTAAAATAATGGATGCTCTTATTCACTTTCCTTGAAATTTAGGGTGTCCTAAAATATAAAAGCAAATTTCAAATTAATTTTATTTTGCTAAATCCTTATTTATTGAACTTAATTTTGCATGAATAACACCTCAAAATATTTCACCATTTCAACTAAACATGCTTCAATTTTTTTGACTTCATAGTGTTTTATTCCTTTCTAATCAATGCAGTGCCATTTTATTCCCTGGCATTTTGACCACATCTATTATAATAGGCAATATCTATAAGTGTTGCTTGGTTTTAAATATTCAAAATTATTAACAGAAGAGGTGGATAGGAATTGTTGAACATGCACACATGCACGTTTATATACACAATAAATTTTTGTTTAATATGAAAAAAAAAAAAAAAAAAAAAAAAAAAAAGAACTTAAAGAAATATTCTTTACCCTCATTAACATCATCATGGGTTATATCACCCAAAATACAATTAAATGTTGATGTGAACAAGATTTTATTTAATCATGATGGCAAAACAAAAAATATCCACATTTCCAAATGGTGGTATGGTATGTAATAGTGAAAGCTGAATATGTGTGTATATTTAAATAAATAAATAAAATTAAACTAAGGAACATATACACACACACAGAAGTGTCAAAAAGTTCTCAACCTAAACGATCACAATTTCACCAAATGCATTTTTTTCCTTTTTGGAAGATCTTAGTCAGGTCAAGAACTATTCAGCCCTCTACATACATATTCAAAAAAATAAAAATTGATAGACATGCATGAACAGAATAATAAGCCAATTTTTGTTCCACTGCTAACTTCCAAAGCCATCTTTCAGAAGTGTCTCTCAAGCAGCTTGGTAAACACACCCAAACCACAATACCCTCTTCATATTTCATTCATTAGGTAAGAAGTAGATTTTTTGCTAGCTACTAAACATTAACTACTGTACAGAGGACAAGAATTGTTTAGTAAATAATTTCTTTACAAGAACATTTTGTCATGTTTTCAATAACTTCTCAGTTAAATAAATTTGCTGCAGTTATGTGAGAAATCGCCTATTATGGTTAAATACACTATTTAATGAAACTATCTAAATTATATTTTTCTTTGATTTTGGAGGGCTTTTTAGTTGAGCCAAAAATATTCTGAATTCCCTCCTATATTTAATTTTTTTTCAAATTTGCATCTTAACCCCTATCTGAAGGTGGATTCTACTTGTTTAATAAATATTCCTTTCACAAAGTAACAATTCTTCTCCACTAACAAATTCATTCTTTGCAATAAGTTTTAAACTATAATAAATAAATTAAAAAAAAAAAAACAGAAGTAAATGTCTGATAGCTCATTGTTTCCAAATCTCTAGGTTTACTCTTATTAAAACTTATAATTCCAAAGAAGCAGACATACCAGGTAACCAAAAACATCCTTACCATTTTTGATTTATTAAAAAAAAAAAAAAAGAAAAAGAAAAAGAAATACAGCAAATCTGACATACTATTAGTCCTCAAAGTAATCCCCATTGGCATCCAAAAGCTTTTGCTAATGTGCCTCCAGCTGTGCAATGCCCTAGCAATAAAAATCAGGTGTCACAGACACAAAGAAGTCTGTGAGTGCCTGCCACAAGTCTGCCTCATTTGCAAAGGATTTCCCACCATGGTCATTGTCCAGGGAATGATAGAGTTAGTAATCTGTTGGTGCAGATCTAGGAAGTAAGATGGATGACAGTATCTCCCAGCCAAATTGCAATTAACTTTTATTGATAAATTTTTCTAGGTTCTATAAAGAGAATATAGATTGGAGTCCATTTCCCTAAGTACAAGAGGATCCTGAAAAGGTCTCAGTCCAACCCACTGAGTAAACATCAGATATTCTTTAAGGGTTTTTCAGCACTCCCTTGTATTATGCATGCAAAATGTTAGTAATGTTAGAGATATTAAAGCAACTGAACTACCACATTTAAGTAAATATCACAAAGAGAAATGTGTAAAATGAGCAAAGAAGTTTATGAAAATGGATTTCTCAACAATAATTTTTAATAAAGAATGGATGAACTTGATGGCTTGGCTAGATCCTTCATGGAAATAATCATCATAACTTAGAAGGGAGTAATGTTTTGGGTTCATAATGTCTTCAATAAAAGTATAGGACCCTTCAAAGCTGATGATAGTATCAGGATAAATGCAGAGAATTATTATAAATTTCTTAGATATTTTCTGAGTAATTCATGTTACAGCCAAGAAATTTTAAGTTTTAAGAATGTAATGATAATGCTCCTTTTGCAAAGCTAACACACTTTGCCCAAAGGTTACATTCCCTCTCCAATTATCAATCTAATAGAAAATTTGTGATTCAGTAGGAAAGAAATGAGATTAGAAAACAATATTCAAGCAAAGAACTTTGGGAAATTAATCACTAGATGAAGGATTGATGAAAGTTATAAAATTTCACGGAGCTCATATTAACATGTAATAGAATAATCTATTCAGGTATATGAGATTTTATATTAATTAAATATGTTTCTCTAGCCAATATATTTTGGATTTACTTATAAGTAACAAATACATTACTGATGAGTGGAAAGCTGCATCAAAGAAGATTGACAATGCAAACCATGGTCTTCATAAGTTGAACTACCAACCAACAAATATCAAGTCTACCATGACACAATCCACTAACTGCTGCAAAACAAACCATTATCTAATGAATTGTTATGAATCAACCAACAATTGTCAAGTGCTTTTTGCAAGTAAGCGTGTTACTCCACAGAGGTCAAAAGCCTACAGCCTGATGAACTCGGTGTCATGAGAAGTATGAAATGCTTCAGTTGAGTTTTCTGCCTATTTCTAACAATCAGCACATGCTAATCTTAGCCCTTTTTATTTGCTATAAAATAATATACACTTAAAATTTGCATAATAAAGCCAAACACCCCAAACAAGTTAATATTTATCTGTAATAATCTAAACTTAATGCAATATATTGATTTCATAAAAATTTTCAGAAATTTTTACTAATATCAGGCAGTTAATATCAATGTTATGGTGAAAACACTGACTTGCATAATAAAACTTGTGTTTGTTTCAGTGCATGTGTGTGTGTGTGGGTACATGCAGAGAAAAATGTTAAGTCAAATTAACATTACAAAGTATCTACAAGTACAAATCAACAATTTTAATTTACATAATAGCATTTAGAGAAATGTTTTACAAAAAAGGAAGTAGGCTTTAGTTTAGCAGATATGCATTTCCCAAAATGAAATCATTCTCATTTGTTTACTTTTATCTTGGGGAAAAAAAAATGTTTTCAAAAATTAAAGAATATTTTTGTTGTAAGAACTAAGAATGTTTTTAAATAAAAAAAAAAAAAAATTTAAAAATGAACTTGTGGGTTAAAAGACAATTGTCTTTTTCTCTTGTACAGAAAAAAAACAAAAACATTGGGAATATTGCCAATTTTCAGGTTAAGAAGGTTGAACTTTAATGTGATGACATTAGTTGATAACCATTTAATGACATTTTTCTTATGGTCTTTCATTGGATGGGGGGGGGGGTGAAAATGTACATTCATTTTAAAACATTGTCATTGTTCAATATTTTTGTGAACAAAAAGTTTTGTCTTAGATACTAACTAAAATTAATGTTCTATTTATATATAAATAGATGTTCCTCACTACTCAAGTCTGTATGGATAGAATAGGTTCCCCATTCTAACATAACTGTCAGTATCACAAGTGACCTTACTACCCAAAGAAAGATAAATTAATGATTCTACTGGGAAGGAAACAGGCTGAACACCAAACTTGGAACAAGAGCATATATTCAGCTTCAGCACAATTAGTACTTAGCTTACCAAGGAATATCATTTGGGAAGTTAAAAAAAAAAAAAAAAAAAAAAAAAAACTTTTTTTAATGAAATAAACTCATAAAAAGCACTATCAGCGATCAAATTTTGAGTGTTAATAAAAAATATGTAACATATCCTGAAGTTCTGAGATTTAAATATTTTAGTTATTCTAGAAAAATAAAAATAAAAACTTTGTTGTTTATAAGGTCCTGGTTTTTATACTCTCTGTGTGTTGCTAGCTTCTAAAAAGCACAGAATGCAACATAATGGAAGGCACAGAAATATATTGTCCAAAAATACTGCATTAATACACTTCAGTCTAAAAATGATAAATACTTATCCCTAAATCACAAATTGAAACATAAAATTTTGATTCATTATCACTCGTGTGGTAATTTTGAAAAGTTGGTTTTACTGAGAATAACCTGACGTGTGAGCAACAAAGAAGTTCTAGAGACAATGGAAACAAAAAGGAGACTTAATAATCAGAGACAGTTGAAATTTCTAGAGCGCATTGACTTGAGGAAAGAGGGCTTGGAAAATTTTAGTCACAGAACGAATTGAAGGCAAGAGGGACAGAGGAAAATAACATACATGGCGAGCTTTAGTGAATGGGTGACAGAGCAAGGGTTTTAGAGGAAATAGCAAAAAGATAAAATTTATATTAAGAGCTACAAACTACAAAGAAAGGACAGAAAATTATGGAAAGCTTGGAACATATGGCACGTATTGTGTGAAAGAGAAAAATGTTAAAATAATTAATGAATCCAATATTGTAATAATAACATTTTTAATTACTTTCACAAAAAATCAACACAGCACAGTTTCATTCGAAATGAAATTAAGAATCTTTCATATATTTCATTATAATTTTTTAAAAACATTTCTTTTAGTTTTAGTTTACCTTAGAATTAAAGACTGTAAGCAACTAATAATGAAATTGAAATCAGACTCAGTAATTAAAAATGAAAAAAAAAGAATATTCCGGAGCCTTCCTATGTCAATGTCATATACTGCGTGAAAAGACAAGAGAACAAATACTTGAAAGTTGCTCGAAAGTAGTTATCTAAGTAACGTGGTTATTTTTAGTCGGTACAAAGAATTAAATACTCACTATCTTAGTTACTTGTAAAAGTAAATGTAATGTGATATGGCCCAATTATCTTTGGAATATCTTTTTCGTGTTTATTTTTAGGTGTAACAAGTTTTTTTTTTTTTAACTTGCTACCAAAAAAACAAATTTAAATAGGTAGAGAAGTATAAATACACAATGCTTCAGAAAAAAGTAATATTTTATTTTTTAGTTTAAAAATCATCAGAAGATTCTTTAAAAGTTGTGAAAAAATAGTATTTTCAAAATACTGTAAAAACTGTAAACATTTAACAGTCAAGCTGTAGGTAGGAAAGGAACCAACATAGTCTGGAAGCACATGTACGTGTAGAATTGCAACATAGTACACTTCCAAACACAGGCATACCAAGTGCGTAAAGAATGACTGAGATGGGATGGAGCAAATACATTTTTAGCACGTTTCATATCGAAAAACATTAAAACAATAATTGATCACAGATTACTGCTTTAGCTTCTTTTCTTCTTTTTTTTAACTAGAAAATCATTTAAGGTAAGGATCTTCTAGCATCTTTTATTTTAAATACCACTGCAGTAAAAGTAAAACGCTGGTATTTAAATTTTAAAATAAAAGAATAAAAGATGCTAGCTAGAATGACCAAAGTTCATGTGGCATAATTTTGCAGTACTTTTATTTTTACGGCGCACTGAAAAACTACGAAACTAGAGATGGTGTCCAACATCTGTCAATCAAACAAAAAACAAAAATATCATTTAAAGAAGTTACTATATTTTTTTTTATTTTAGGCATTCTACTGCCATTTTAAGAAAGGCCAGAATCTCATGCAAAAAAATAGCAAAAACAATGTTCTTTTTCTTCTTCAATATTTTAAAAAATTTTTTCTCTTCAGTGACATGAAGAAATGTTTCACAGAAACAAAAAGTGGTTTTGTTTCTTTATGGATTCACCGAACCCCCTTATTTAATTTTTTAAAAATGTAAATCGAAAAAATAATAATAATGAAACCTTTAGTTTAATACATCGAAAATTAAAACTTTAGCAAAAAACTGGAATGGTGGTTTAAAACATAAAAAACAAAAAAGACTTCGTTTTTGTAAGTGCCCTTCAAGTTGTGTTTTTAATTTTTTAAACACAAGCGTACTGTAGTAAAAAAAAAAAAAAAAAAAAAATGAATTATTTAGGTTTACACACTAGTTACACAAGGCTTAAAACATTAATGATTTATTTTTTTTAAGTGAACAGATAACGAAAGAAGTGAATGCCTGGAGCAGAAAAAAATCCTAGTTTCTTTACTTAATTAAAATTTATAAACAAATACACTCCTTCCTCACTGATGAAAATTAAAAGTTTCTAATTTAAGTGTATACACGTCCGTCTCCCTAACCCTACCTAAAATGTTTTATTGATCAACTTAAAAGATAAAACAAAACAAATAGATGAGTAAAATAATACCAGCAGTGTTAATTTTAATTAATAAAAGGTATTTTCAGAAAAATGTCCTAAAGGATGCGCAGTCATACGCAAAGATGGCGATTTGAAAATCATTAGAACTTTTTTTACGAACATTTTAAAAACGTCAAGCCGCAAGCGAATGACAATCAAATAAACAACTGCCATTAAAAATCCAGACAGCTCGATTAATTTTTAAACAAAAATTTAAATAAAAACTAAAAATGATAAAAAAAAACAAAAAAAACATGCTATTAATTAGTTTTAAATTACGTAATGCTTGTATCTATAGTTTGTAAGTGTATATTGTAAACGTCTTCACTCTTCACTCTTCACTCTTCATTTTTCAATATTTGGCTTTTTATTTTTTTTTAGGTATTCAAAAGTCAAAAATTAATTTTTCAAAATTTAGTTTTGTTATCTTTTTAGAGAAAAAATTGAAAAAAAACTATTTCATATGACAACGTTTAAAAATGCATACTGCCAGTTCAGTTATGTTAAAAAAAAAAAAAAAAGTTTTATGGTACAAAAGTGAAAGGAAAAATGTAACAAAATAAAAAGTGAAAATAACGGATACAAAACAATTTGAGTTAGTGTCTGGATATTCTTCAATAAATGATGTATGAGTGGAAAATTTGGGTAAAAGCGTAAGAAAAAAGATATCACTTAATTACGTACTGTAAAAAAAATAAGTTAATTTGATTGTAACTTTGAGCTAGAATTGATACTACTCAACTCAAGCAACAACAAAAAAAACAACTTTTTTTTTTTTTTTTTTTTTTTTTTTTAATTACTCAATCATCGATTACTTTAAGAAGAAAGGGTAATGATTATTTTTTGTTTTGTTCCTCTCACCTGGTTGTTACAAGTAACACTTGAAATGTATACTTTGATCACCATGATTGCTTCTTATGTTAAAAAAGTAAGTCTTTCCGAACAATTTGTCTTCTGAGGCAGCAGCGAATTGTTAAGTAGCGACAGTAGTCAGGAATTTTCAATCAAACAGTGAAATAATTTGAGTACATCGGTTTCCTTTTGTATTTTCCTCTATTGTAAACCAAGAGCAACTGGACGTTTTTTGTATATTTGTTCTCTCACTCTCGCTATTAACAAGTCACTCGAATCAAATGATTCGATATACGACTTTATGTTAAAGAAAACTGACGGCTTATTCTGGCAGTCGACCAAGATGCCGGTGTTATGATGACGTCACAAAAAGTTGTATATCATGTTTTTATGACGTCACACACCGGATTTCCTAATTCAATTTTTTTAATATCCAAAAGTTAAAAGTAAGAAATTTCAAGTCCAATGTTTTTTTTAACAAAATGTCTTTTTAAAGACAAAAAAGCATACTTTTGCAAGCTTTTCTATCCTTCTAGATTCTTTAAAAAAATAATTAGTTTTTTTTTTCTCTATTTTCTATATACTCTCTTTAAATTTCTTGTTATTATATTATATAGATAGCACTTTGGGTTTAAAAAAAATAATACAGTCGCTCCGCTTGCTTGACAAATACGGCACGAGAACAGCGGACTTAACCAGGAATTTTGCGTGCGAAGTGTAGTAATTTATCTAAAATAAGAAATGAAAGTTTTTAAATTGATTACCGAGCAGGTTCGGTATTTTATTTTCATTGCGTCTTAGTTCACTTTGAAGGAAGATAGAGAAGTGTCGATAACAAGGAAGAAAAAAAAGGAAAACAGTTGACAAATCGAGCTAGCCTTTTAATTTCATGTAAACTGTAAAGAAAGTTAAAACTTTTTATTTAATTATTAATATTATCACTTATTTGCTTATAAAAAATATCGAGCCTCCTTCTTGGTAACTGACCTGCATCGGGAACTTGTTTTATTTTGATACGTATTTTTTTTTTATAACTAGTTACTTTAAAACTTCGAAATAACTTTACTTAATTTATCGAATCGGTTGATGGTGGTTTACTAACGACTATCAAGCGATATCTATTTCATAGCTCCTTACAATAAAAATAAAATTGACAGACATTCTTTCTGGGTCATATTTCGCACGCTGAAGCAAAGTGTTTTTTGTTTTGTTTTTTTTTATTTTTACTGTTCTTGAATTGAATTTTGAAAAAATGCACCATGGAATTTCCATAACTTGGATGTTAAAACAAAATAATTTTACTCAATTTCGATGGAATTTAAAATAAATATTGAGTTTTTTAGCAACCAAAACATTTTCAGTAGTGAAATACTTAGTTTGAAAATTAAATAATTTGCTTTGTTCAACGTCTCCCCTACAAACCACCAAGTTACTAATTGCTACTGATTATGAAGCTTCATTTAGTTTGGTATTTAAATCCACTCACGAGGATTAAATGTGGCACAAGGCCGGTTTAATGTGGGTAGCTCGCGAGCCCGTAGGCTCGGCCAAAAATATGACCTTTGAACCCGCCTAGACGGGTTCAGGTCCTGTCTACCTCCCCGAATGCAACCTTGCCCTTCGGCAAAGCCTCGTCCGAGTTCCTCTCTGCATTAGAGAGTTCGACAGAAGCTAGCCCGGAAGCTCACAAAGCGCAGATACTACACTTTGATCCTAGCGACCAGGCCGGGCAGCTTGAAGCTTCATTTAGTTTGGTACAAAAGTGGTAACCCAACCATTATAAGCCCACTTATGCAAAATAGCTTAAATAATGTTGCTATCTCGAATGGAAATCCTAAAGGGTAACCACAACAATTATTTACAATAAAAAAAGTGTTTTAAAACACTTCTTTATTGTAAAAAAAATTATTAAAAAATTATGCAACATAACATTTATTTTTTAAAATAATTTCAAATATTTTGAATTTTTTCTTACCCCTGATCTTTTCAACCAATTTTTCCCGTTTTCGTTCACTCATATTTTTCTTTGTTTTCTCTTTCATTTCTCTTTCTTTTTTAATGTTTTTTAATTCATCTCCTTCTCTTTTATATTTTCTCCGTTTTCTATTTCTTTTGATTTCAACTTTACTTTTTAGTTTTTACTTATTTAAATTTTCTTTTTAGTTTTTATTCTTTGCTTTTTTTCTCTTCTATCTTCTTACTTTTGCTTTCCAATTTTTCTTACTTTCATGACTGGTTATTTAGTTTTCCTTTTCTCTATTCTTTCTTTTTCATTGGTTTTCTTTCTTTTTTTTTCTTTTTTTTGTTCATCTCTCTATTTTTCTCTTTCATCCTCCTTTTCCTCAATGCATCTTGTGGTAACGTCACAAAAATGCAAACAAAATCTAAAACGTCATCAGTTTTGTTGTTTCTGTTGCTAGAGTTGCCGGCCATAAACAAAAACAAGCTTTCAACTTTTTTTTTTACTCAATGAACGGGGAGAAGACTAAAACACTATTATCAAGTTAAGGTAAGGTTTTGGTAATTTTCTCTAAGGATCACAAACTTTTGAAAAAAAAAAATAGCTCATTATTGTCAACTTTACAGTTCTAATAAATTTTTTTTATCTTTTCGTTTTTTTTTTCTTGTGTTGAAGAGAAAATAGTCAAAATTTTGGTTTTTACCTGTTGATTAGTTGAATTGAGTGTTGACAAACTTTTAATTTCCCACCCCCTTATTTAAAATTTAGTATCTTTTGTTAATAATAATAATGGCATTCATAAATTAATTTTTAAAACATTATACAAAGTTTTAACATAGACCTCCGTAATTTTTTTCTTCACATAAATTATTCTTAAATCTTAACTTTTGTAAGAAGCAAGTCACAAAAAAAAAGTTACTGAAGTTATTGTTTACAGATTTGTATTTGACACCTGAATTAAAATTTTAGTTGCCATAGTTACCGAGTTTGTTGACGCATTTTAAAAAAATTATTTATTCTTCTTGAATTCTAATCGAAATTTATTTGTATAAATTATTATGCATAAATTCACCCGTATTTTTGTTGGTAATAAATCAATAAGAACTAAGTAAGTAAAGTAAAGTAAAGTCTGGTTCCGAGGAAGAAAGCTATTTTCCCCAAGAACAAGAAAGTAAACTATAGTTAACAGTGGGCTGGAGGGCGCGCAATAATATAATATGGCCTGCACGCCCCAAATAAGGATAGTCACAGCAGGCCCGCTAACGTTTATAAAATCTGACAGATGGAACAAAAAATGGACAACAGAACGAGGATAAAACGTTATGCAAAAATAAAATTGTATTTTTACATCATATTCCTTAATCCAAACACATACTTTTGTATAAAAGTATGTATTTGGATTAAGGAATATGAACAAACAATGAATAAAGTAATGGAGGCAGAAGTAAATTGAGGAATACTGACCAGTTAGAAGAGCTAGATAACTGTGTCTAAATATTAAAGGTAGAGTCCATGTTAGTTGTCATGTATGTTCACAGTTCGAAAGTTCAGTATGTACGGTGAAAGTGTTGAAAAGTTGCTGGTTAAGTCCAATGATGAACCTTCTGTAATATTTTAACCAAAGTGTACAGAGTAGGTTGTTTGAGTCTGGATGATATGCATGCAGCAAATTCCTAAACCAGGAGAGTTAGGTGGACAGGAAAGCTGGAAGCAGGGACCTAGTGTAGCTAGAAGTTCAGGGCTGTTGTAAGCAGGTCCATTAATGCCAATCAACCAGGTGAGTTAGGTTGAGACAGAGATGCCAGAAGTAGGGACCATAGTGTAGCTGGAAACTATAAAGGCCAGGAATGCTGAAAGATAAGGGTCCTTGGTAGCTGGAAGTAGTAAAAGCCAGGAATGCCAGGAGATAAGAGTCTGTGATAGTCAGAAATAATAAAGGGCAAGAATGCCAGAAGTAAGAATGTATAGGAAAGCCCAACTAGCGGCCAGTTGGCAGAACAAAAATAAATGGGCACATAACTCAATACATAACCTGTTCAGGCCCCCTGATCAAAAAGACCAGGGTGCCTGCATTTCACCTCCTTCTCGTCCTCCCCTGTTTGGCGAGATGTTGCCAGGTTATATGAGAAGGGAGTATAATAACATTAACTGGGCCTGCCATTGCACTCAAAATCAAAAGGAAATAGATCCAAAGTTGCTATGAAGTACAAAAAGTATCAAAATGTTCCAGAAAAGTATTCAGACTAAATTTGTAATACTGAAACAACTAAAAAAAATTAGGTTTATTATGAATCTAAATGAATTGGCTATATTAAATTGAAGGGAGTGGGGCAATGCAATGATGGTCAAGGTCATAAATATATATAACATCTGCCTTTGATCACGTGAACAGAGCAATGAAGAGGCTATGATAAAAGTCTGGTTTCCCAGGGTCTATAAACTCATCTCACAGCATTTGTTTTAAACTTAAAGTAGGTACTTCTGTTGCGGATTTGAATCATCCTGCAAACAAATGAAAAGGTATCACAAAGCATGTTTTTTATTGTTGGCAGGAATGCGACCCATTGGTTGAAAAATGTTAAATATTTATTCTTGATGCATTCATTTTTTAACCAGATCAATGCACAATCCTCCAACTCAGAAACCAATTTTGTCCTTTGGTGTTTATATCGGTCTTCACATAACATTTTTCAACCAATGGGTCACATTCCCGCCAACAATAAAAAACATGCTTTGTGATACCTCTGAAAAGTATTTAAACAAAGTTTCCAGACAGACAAACTAGAAGGAGAGACAGATGGTAACAGGCCACGACGCTTGACTTAAACAAAATTCCCTTACACATTCACCTGTCTTTTTCACCAAGCTATGGTAGATTTACACTTTCCTCCTCATTTTCAACCCCACCTCTTCTTTATCACACATACACACAAAGAAATCATATTGCTTATTTCTTTTCATCACCAAAATAAAAATATCTTATATTTAAGCTCCCTTTTTGTTTGTTGTGGGCTGATTAGAAACTAAATGACAATATGCCCAAATGGAGAAAGAAATGCTGGCAGTGGTGTATGGGCTTGAGACATTCCATCACTAAACCCACGGAAGAAAAGGGAGTGTTGTAACAAATCAGAAACGGCTTGCAAATATGATGGGTCTTGCATTCAGCATTAGGGCTGCCCCCAAGCCATGTTCACAGGCATCACTTTCCAGTGTCAGTTCCTTTTGGGGGTCACTGTAGGATAGATGAATTGGTGATAAACCCTTTAACAGTGTCAAATGTAGCTTGCTAGGAATCTGTCCATATGACATCCTTTTTGGTCAAGTGGCTTGAAGGTCAGATGAGGAAGAAACTTGCCTACATAGTTTATTATACCCAGAAATTTATGTAGGTCTCTCATATTTTCTAGGATGGGCATATCTTGCATGGCTCTTACTTTTTCTGGGTCTACTTTAATGCCCTCTCTAGTGATGTGTCCCATAAAAGTGATGGCATCCAAACCCATCACAAACTTGTCCGGATTCAGTTTGACCCCAACTGTGTGACATCTTTCAAGCATCTCATGCAGCTGTTTATCATGTTCTTCCTTGCTCCTTCCAAACACTACTAGGTCATCTGCAATATCAACGATTCCTTCCATGTGTCGGAAGCATTCCAGCATCCTTTTTTTGTAAGATTTCTGCAGCAGTACATCCCCTAGGATTGGCATTGTGTAATGTTCATGCAAGAGTGTCTTTCAGTTCATGGGGTTCAAGGTACATTCTTAACCATGTAAATAGTAGTGGTTGGAACAATGGTAGAAACTTATATATTGCAAATTTTCAGCACTATAAATAAAAAAACAAAGTGTATTGAAAAAATTATGAAGGAATCTAGTATGTCACAATGGAGCTATATACAGAAGGAACAGATTTATTTGGTCTATATGTAGCAAAATTTTGTTGGTCAATATTTTTATCACAAAAGAACAAATTTTAAAAATGTAAAAGTTTTAGTAACAGTTTTTTCTTTCTTTCTGTATTATTTTAATCATCTTAGATAAAACTTTTTTTCCTTCCATCAGCATGGCTCTAGAGGTGTGATTCATTGTTTTTTCTTGGGCTAACATTTTCCCACTGACATGAAGTGGAATGATTATATTGAATCAATTGCTAGCTCTGCTGCTAGGAAAGTTGGTTCATGATTTCATGCTAGGCAATTTTTCTTATCCCTTTAGAAGTTTACCGTTCATCCATGGATTGAATATTGCAGCCACATCTGGTCTGGAACTTCTGCTATGAAAAATCTGCAATGTTTTCAGACCTGACCCAGCATCCCAGCTTCAGTCACTTTCCCACCATTTTAATATAACTTCTTATACCTTTTCTATAAATATTTTCAGGGTAATTGCTCTGATAAGATTTCCTCTTTGGTACCTTGACTTTATAAATTTAAGCACAGTATCAGATTGACAGCTAGGTCTCATCATTTTACAGTTGAAATTGATAGTACGTCTATAACATTTCTTCTCTTGTACTTCTCACTTGTAGAGCTCTCTTTTGGCTTCTTGCTTACCCGCTTGGTCTTCAAAAATTTAAATGCAATGTCAATTGTCATCTCCTTAATTCCTCTTCTTCCTTAATTTTCTCTTCTTAATGTCATTTTTTTTCTTCTCAGATTCTTTCACACTCAGTAACCCCTGTGTATTAGTGGCATTATCGCTTTGCTTGAGGTGAAATGATTAAAAAAAATGAATTTGAATGTTCTGAAATATTAGCCTAATTACATTGAATTTTTTCTTTGAGATGTTCAGTCACAGACATAGCATTAGACTGTATGTTTTATTTAATGAATGCTATTCCAGTTTTGCAGCTGTTAGTGTTTTGCAGAAATAGATACCATTATATTCTTTGTTTCAGTGATTTATATTTTCTTCATATCTAAAAAGACAACTCAAGAAATAAGTCTGTCCTGGGTATGATGATAAACTGCATCCAGCAGCAAGGCCTCTGATCAGGAGGTTTTGAGGACCTCTTAGTTGCTGTTATTCCCAGGTCTACCCTGGGTCCCAGCTATAGGTAAATAGTTTCCCCCTTCCCTTGATCTGAAGTCAGAATACTAGGAAGGTGTAAGAATGGGTGTTTTGTAATAATAATACCATCAACACAAATTGCAGTATATAAATTGCACATTCACAAAACCCGATTTTAAAAAAACTAAAATTTCCCCTAAATGGGGCCATCTGTTTGCCATGGGTGGCAACCCATGATGCCTGGGGATGGAGTTCTGGGGACTGAGTGACTCCTGATCTGGTATAAAATGACCAGGAGTTTTCACAACACGTCTCTTTGGTCCCTAGTGGCAAGGGCTAGTTGGGATGGTAGATAATTGGTACGACAGGGTCACAAAACCTTATATCATACTATACTTGGGTAGATATGGTGGGGGAGTGCAGGTGCTTGTATCACAACTATACTGTTTGGGTAGCCTTGGCGGATTAGAGTGAATGGGATTAATCCCCCCTGATAGCGTCTCTTAAGAAGGAATTCCAAGGTGGGTGGGGAGCACAGACAGCGAATACAAAAATTAAAATTAAATGGCTATCTCTTATAAGCAAACTAAGAGACAATATGAGACTTCTGAAAGTGAAAATAAAATAGAAAAAAATCAATTTCCAACTTTCATTGTTGTAGAATCAGTAGAGGGTGATATATCAAAAGTGTCTCTTTTTGTTTTGCAAAGGGTTATTTCAGACATGATCAAACCACAATCTGTTAAAAAAATAAAGAAAAATAATACTCTATTAATTCAAGTGATATCCAAAAAAGACAGAGAAATTGCTAAAAATCAAGCAAATTGACAACAATAAAGTCAAGGCCTACCTCCATCAATTTTTTAATTCATCAAAAGGAGTAATAAAATGCCCAGAACTTTCACTTTGTTCATCAGAAGAAACTGAAAATGATGACACCCTAGAAAAGCAAGGAATAACAAATGTTAAAAGAATGCAAGTACAAAGAAATGACACAGTAATAAACACCAACACATATATTTTGACATTCGACAAACTGACTCTACCAAAAGAAATAAAGATAGGTTACACAATAGCCAAGGTAGAGCCATACATTCCTAATCCCCGTAGATGTCATGAATTTCAAAAATTTGGTCATCTTCAAAATGTTTGTACGAGAACATCAGTCTGTCAAAGATGTGGGGAACCAGAAGCTGAGCATGCTGAATCACCTTGTGAAAGGCCCTCCTTTATGTCCAAACTGTAAAGAAAAACATTCAACAGACTCCAAAGAGTGTAACATTTGGGGAAAAGGAAATAATTAGAAGAAAATATACTCAAAATATCTCATTCCAAGAAGCCAGGAAACAAGTTGAATGTAATTCACTTCAAGCATCATATGCAAATATCACTAAAATCTCAAATCAACAAAAAGTCATCCAAGAAAACAATGCATTAAGAAGCCAAGATCTTATAACTCTTAATGAATTAAAAAGTTTAATAGAACTACTAAAATGTAGTATATCACTCATAAATCAAACACCCATAGACAAAAAAATCCTGTCCTGTCAACCTCAAACAAAAAAGTCTCTACATGTACAAAATTAAATCCGAAAATTCCAAACCAAAGTAAAAAAATCCAATAAGTAGAAACCTGTAAACTTTCTCAAGAGAATCAAAAGGTACATAAAAAAATAACTCAACTTTTAATGAAGAATCAAGAGAAATGGACAGAGAGGAAGAAAACTTTAGCCCATCACAAACAAGGGAACAGTCATCATCTATACAAAGATCATTAAAAGGACCTAATGGAAAAACAAACCCTATACTGTCAACCGCAAACAAAAATGACTCTACATCTACAAAACTATTAAACCTGAAAAATCCAAATGAAAAAAAAAAATCCAAGAAATAGAAACATTGAAACATTCTCAAAAGAATGGAAAGATACCAAAAAAAATAACAAAATGGTTATTGAAGAACCAAGGAAAATGAACATAGGGGAACAAATCTCTAAACCATCATAAACAAGGGTAAGATCATCATGTAGACAAAGTTCAATAAAAGAACCAAATCTTAAAACTTAGGGAACAAAATCAAACAAGAAAGTAGAAACAAAAAACAAAGAACAAAACATAACAAGAAACAAAACACTAATAGTCTGAAGTATATAGAAATGATGGACACTTCACTCATATAAGAAAAAAAAATTGGATATGTATAAACTCATAATACATAATCAAGATGCAAAACCTTATTCAATGGAATTGTAACTAGGGTCAAAACACTAGGAAAATGTAAAAATAGGTTCTAATACCAGAAATACTTTGTAAAAAATTATTACCAGCAATACATTTTTGAAAGCCAAATGTTGCCACCAATGCATTTTTGAAAAACAAATATTACCAGCAATATATTTTTGAAAAAAAAGAAAAGAAAAATATATATTACCAGCTATACATTTTTTTTAAAAAAAGAAAAAATATTACCAGTGATACATATTTGAAAGAAAATTATTACCAGAAATAGAATTTTTAAAGGAAAAATTTTACCAGAAATAGATTTTTGAAGGAAAAATATTATCAGAAATAGATTTTTTTTTTAAAATATTACCAACAATAAAAATTTTGTCTGCATTAAATAACCCATTGAGATTGATATGCTGTAAAACCAAAACAAACATCAAGAAATAAGTAGAATGGTGAATCAATAATGGTATACTGCTGAAGATATAAAGATAGCCATACTGCCATTGATGGCAATGGTTCAGCCAACAAAAAGAAAGGTCCAACCATTATTAAATTTTAGGAAATTAAATCACTAGGTGGCATGCTATTCTCAAGGTGATTTAGTGAACTTATCTGGAGAGGCCTTGAGAAAGCAGTGACAAATGACAGAGGCACCTAAGGTTGGAGATCTGAATTTAACCTCTGTTACAATTTGTAGCTTCAGGTGGATGAGAAGTTATAGTAATATCAGCTGGTCAACTATAGAAAAACACTATTTTGCCAGGCTTAGGCTTGAAAGAACATAGCAGCAATCCTCAGGACAATATAGGTGAAGGAAGAAAGAGTCCCTATATTGATGGTATCCTAGTGGATGAGATAGTGGTGGAAGTTGTAGGTTACCTAGAAAGGTTTGAGTTAACTTCAAAGCTGCCGCAATTTTTGTGGAAGTGGGTGCTGCATTAGGGCCAAACTAAAAAAGACAAATCAGAAGAATTGGTATTTTGAAGGGGAAACAATGTTCTATGAATGAAAGAAGTTATTTTTCAACGTACAGGAAATTGGTTGTATAATTGCTTTCTTGACTGAATGTAACTTATATTAGCAGAAGAAGAGGAGTAAAGGGATGATTGCTATGATGAGAGATGTTGTGAAGAGGTGGAACATGAAATCCTAGTGAGAGGGAAGTACTTGAAACTGAGTACGGTCATATGCTCTATTGTTAGTAGTGTGATAATGGATGTAGTTTTGAAAATGAATGGAGCATGGTTCAGGAAAAAACTATACCAGTCAAGGTGAATAGAACACCATAATGAAAGAGCACAATTTGTCATTGCAGTAGGGATTACTGGATATTGAAATAAAATCTGATTTGTTTACTGTGTTCACATGAATGAAGTCAGTAAAGAAAGGAACCAGGGAAATGCTCAAGCATTGTTAGGGGATTATGAGTGATCTTATTCAAGAGTACAATCTGAAAATGTGGGTAGGTTTTGTACCTTCAGAAAAAAAACAAGGTAAATGTTCTCACTAGGGTGAGGAAAGTCTGGTTGGAGGTACCAGAAGATTCCATAAGAGGAGTAACTGCCATAGGAGGTTCAATAGCTGAAGGAATTGCATAGTATGCAGTATATAGAAGTAGACAGGACATTGTTTTTTGGCCAGAAAAAAATGAATCTCCATGTTATTAGGGAAACTGTTCAGAAAGTGGTAACAAGCTATAATAGGTACCAATTGATTGACTTTATACCAAATATGCATGAAAAGAGAGATGTCCAGGTAAAAGCTGGCAATAGATGTGACTCACTACATGAAAGGAATGTCTTTCACTGGTTGATTATGGACTCAGACAAGTAATTGTATAGAAGATCAGAACAGAAATTGTGGAACTACTAAATGGAATCTAGTGGAAGAGAACAATATCACATCATTTATATGTAGAATATGAGATGCTACTTTTGAGTCAGATACGAGAAAGAAACCACTGCATGATTAATGACATAGCTGATGCAAATATCATCAATCAAGGGAGTTTTTTGTACAATATATAACCTGAGTCAGACTAAGCTAGAAGGTTGGTGCCACAAAAAGTAGTGTTTAAGTAAAGATGGAGATACCTGAGAGTTGTGCCACTCTCCAATGAAGTAGGGGAGGAAGCTGTTTCTGTTCAAAGAAAAGAGGTGGTCAGTGTAAAGTCACCTGACACTTGTTGCATATCCCAATATAGAAAGGGAGCAGTGACTGATGTACAATCCTGAAAAAATGTGTCAGTCGATTGAGTAGCTCAAGATACTTTGGGTATTTCTCAGGTTGTCAGGTCATCTAATAAAGAAAGTGGACAAGAAAATTAAGTTCAAGTTGAAGTACTGCAAAAATTTTGATTCCTGCCATGTTGGTCATGTGACTACAAAAAAGTGCAAGGTGGTAGAAAAATGTGAATAGTTAATGAAAAATGTTGATTTTTGTTTGACTTTGTTGTTACTTCTCTAGTAAGTGTAATCTGGTAAAATCAGGAGCACATCCAATGTAAACGAGGTGAAATATATGTTTAATGTATTTAGTGTATAGAATAGGATGAGGGATAGGAGAATATAAACCAATGTGATTTCTGGCTGTGATTAATTTTTTTTTCTCTTATGCACCAGGACTGTTCCTCTTTTGGCATCCTTGGTTTTTCTGAAAGTCAACAAATAAGTTGAGTGATTCTTCCTATGATCCATTTAAACTACCACATCATGACAAACCATAAACTAGGGAAGTACTTTAGTAGTTAGTTGACCAAATCAAACATGTTTGCCATCAATGTTCTGATCATATCTCTGAATTTAAAATTTATCTGTTATCCTTAGAGAAAGTCTAACTCAATAAAATTCAATTATTTACAAATATGAAAGCAATTTCAACTAAAACAATACTAGATAATCTTACTAGTTCCTAAAATGTTTCATGACTTGAAAAGAATCTGGTACTCTGAGTTTGAGATAAGTTTTCTCTATAAATTTCACCAATCCTAATTGGACTACTTTACAATGGGTGTTGTGTTGAAACTTATGCTTCTCTGATCACCACCTTGTGTATTTATACTTTGTATACAGGTGACAGTTACTTGGTCAAGCAAACAGATTGTTGCCAGGGGTTACTGTTAGCTGGACATTATATCATGAATATTCAGTGTTTACTGATACTGCTGGTTCTTGAAACTACACTTAGTAAAGGTAAGCTTTTCTTAATTAACTCTGAAGTAGTTAAATTTTTCTAGTTATTTCTTTTTAACTTGGAATCTTGATGTTTTTGCTTATCAAGGAGATAAATATACATATAAATCTATATAAACACACACACACACACACAGTTGAAAGAGAAAAGGTATTTAGACTGTTATAATTCCATTGCATAAAAATGTTTAATTTGTTTCTGCTATTTAATATTAATTACCCAGCACTAGTGATTTGAGTAAGAAAACTTGTGATCTTAGCATTGGCTCTTGTCATTGACATAACTATTTTGGAATGTTGACTTTCAGTCATAGGCATTACAATTAAAAAAATTGATTTCTCTGCTTGCTTTTTCTTCCTAATTGAATTAAGTTAATAAACGTTATGAATATTATAAAGAGTATATGGTTTATATTGTAATGGTATATCAGTGGTAATTGTAATATTAACTGTTTCCTTATAAGGAAACTTTCAGTTTTTATTCACCAAGTAGTCAGTGCTACTTTTGATTGAAATTTAAAAAAATCTTTCTATTAAAACAATTTTTCAGGAAAATAGGTTTCTCAAATCCAGTAACTGTTATCACTCTTTCCATTATTGATGGAGGTTTCCTTCCTATCCTTTTGTTTGAAGTAAGGTGGAATTATTTTCTCTTCGAGATACATGTGAGGACCATTTTAGTGGTTGGTATAGTTCTTTGTAATTCTGTAGCATCAGTCCATGACGTTCAAAGAAGGATGGTTTTCACAAAGACCTACAGGCCTCATTCATGCAAAGCCATTTTTATTCATTGATCTGAGAAAGCTGATAATTTAAATATTTCTGAACATGTTTGACACTATGCATGATATCCATGTGAAAGTCTTGATCTAACAAGACTGTTTCAAACTTTTTATCATGTGATAACATTAATCAATTGCCTCTCTGTGTTAATATCTAATAGAAGTTAAAAAAAATAATCCAATATGTCTGCTGATATAAATGTAAATTCCCTGATTGTTGTAATTTTTTGTTGTATTATATCAAGTTAAATAAAACTATTGTCTTTAGTAAAGATTTTGTTTATATTTCCAATTTATTCATGAATAAATATACAGGGTGTTTCAAAAAAATACGCCAAAATCATTACGCTGTTTTTTCAGGTCTATAGCATTGTAGTGGACTGAATCAGTGGTTATTTGATAGAGTACTTATCAAAGTTTGATTAGGTGTCAGTTTCACCGCTTCTGGTGCAGCTGAATTGTGGGAAGATCAATCAAAATGGCGACTCCTCAGCAGAAGGCATTATGCATGCTTGAGTTCGCGAAACCAAACGCCATTGTCACGGTGCAGCATGCTTTCAGAACAGAATTCGGCATTGATCCGCCCCATCGTGAGAGCATTCGACGGTGGGTTAAACAGTTTAAAGAGAGTGGGTGCCTGTGCAAAGGAAAGACCACGTGTTACAGAGGAGCAAGTGGAGAGGATTCATGATGCATTTGAGAGCAGCCCATGTAAGTCCGTATGTCGAGCAAGTCTTCAGCTTGCCATCCCTCATACCTCTGTCTGGCATGTGTTAAAGAGACGATTACACATGAAACCATACAAACTAAGCCTCGTCCAAGCACTTACTAATTATGACAAGGTGATGCGGAGGACATTATGTGAGTCAATGCTGGAGATGGAGGAAGGTGTTGAAACTCTCTTTTCATGTTTAGTTTTTAGTGACGAAGCGAATTTCCATTTGAGAGGCACAGTCAATCGTCACAATATGTGCATTTGGGGAACAGAGCACCCAAAACTGGCTATTCACTTTACTGCAAGCAGATTCGAATGACTTCATTTTTCAGCAAGATGGAGCACCACCCCATTGGCATCTCGGGGTTAGTGCTTATCTGAATGAAAACGTGCCTCAGCAATGGATTGGGAGGAGAGGTGCTAAAGATCTTACTCTCTGTGCTTGGCCTGCCAGTTCCCTGGACCTCACTGTGTGTGACTTTTTCTTGTGGGGGTATGTTAAAGACCAAGTTTATGTTCCAGCACTTTCAGCAAGTATCGATGACTTGAAAGATCGAATAACATCTGTAATCAACATGGTGGACCGTGACATGCTGAGGCACGTTTGGGAGGAATTCTCATATCGGCTTGATGTTGTCCGCGCTGCCGGTGGTGGCCACATTGAGCACTTATAAAACATGAAATGAAACTTGAATGTATATACAACACATGTGTTCATGTTAGAGGTTTGTAATTTTTTTCATTTTTGACACATCACGTGATGATTTTGGCGTATTCTTTTTGAAACACCCTGTATAACATTCTTTCTGGGCAGTTAATTTCATTACCAAGACAGCTCCAATGTAAAACAATATAACAGGATTATTTGGAAAATTTTATCTTGTCCCAAAATCAAACTTACTTTGTGAGTTGGTGCTACCTCCACCTGTGTACAGCATCATCTATGCTATCAACAGCAATTAATATTAATTTTATTCATTTTGTAAAATTCTGCATTGATTCTAGTGTATTGTCTCTCCCATCTTGGTTATTAAAACCAAGACCACTTTTTTTAAATGCAATTTTGCAAAACACACCAAGAATGCTTGCTTGATTCAAAAAGTAAAAATTACTGGTTGTGAATCCTACCATTAGTTATGATGATGACTGGGAGTCAGTTGCATGACTTAGCTCCTTGTCTGTCACATCACAAATGCCAGTGAGTGGGGAAGAGACATCAACTGGGGAAACTCCTTTCTCAAAAATTAATATTTCCAGCAACTGAAAATGACCCTGTCATTTTAGTACTGCTCACCCTGTTTCCATTGATTCTAAGTCTGTACTACCCAGTCCATGGATTGAACACACAATTATTGTCACCAAGTTCATGAACCAGTGCTTTAATTCACTAATCTATTTGTCATAAGAATCACTGAAAACCTTTTGAGTTATTCAGCTAGAAAGAGAACAGGTTAAAATCATTTTGTGTCAGCCCTACTATGTCTACCCAAGTGAGCAATGGTGAAAGGAAAAAGATCATTAAGGCCTTAAGTAATGGTACCAACATTCATACTCTGGCTTCCATCTTCGAAGTCCATTCAATAATCATCAAAGGAACAGTGAATAAGTTTTAAAAAGAGGGAACAGTAGAGAGGAAAACTGGATCAGGAAGTCACAACAGCAAGAGGGATCATCATTTCAACTTAGATCTAAATACATTCATATTGTTCAAAGTAAAGTCCATTAGTGTTATGATAACCTTGGATAATTCTAGTAAAATATCTTTAATCATTTCTAAGATACAACAGTTCAAATCTTAATCTAACAATTGGACAATTTTGCTGTTACACCTGATATATATATATATATATATATATATATATATATATATATATATATATATAGCTAAGGCTACCAGTGCTTTCGGCAAACTTCGCCATCGCTTGTGGAATGAGCGAGGTATTCGACTGGATACAAAAATTCGGGTTTACAGATCTGTTGTACTTGCCATCCTTTTGTATGGCTCAGAGTCATGGACTCCATACAGGTACCATATACACCAGCGGGATGTTTTCCATAAAAGCTGTCTGCGTGAAATCTGTGGAGTTAAGCTTCAAGATAGGACATCTAACGTAGACCTGTTTAACAGGTGTAATATTGGAGGAATCGAGACTTTTATCATACAGTCTCAGTTACGGTGGACTGGTCATGTCTTGAGAATGTCTGATGACAGGATACCCAACATCCTAATGTACAGCCAGATAGATCAGGGATACAGGAATGTAGGACACCCATGGCTAAGATACAAAGACAAGCTGAAAAGCATCTTGTCAGCAGTCAATATGCTACATAACATCCTTGAATGCTTAGCCTTTGAGCAGGTAGAATGAAGATCAACATGTTTTAGTGGACTCAGCAATTTTCAATCTGCTTGCTTGAATCATCTTCAAGAAGCAGGAGCAAGATCTAAAAGGTCAGCCAATCTAACAGTGATCCCATCTCACAATCCTCACACTTGCTCCATATGTGGCCTCCTTTGTAAATCACTAGCGAGTCTTAAATGCCACTTAAGATTATTGCACAAAATTTCATAACTGAATCAATAAGCTGTTAGATCCTCATACGTCGAAACCGACGGGAGAGTCCATTATATATATATATATATATATATATATATATATATATATATATATGAGGAGAAAATTATATATAAATTTTTATATGCTAGAACAAAGTTAGAAACATTTTAATTTAAAAGATTAAAATTTCAGCATCACCATGCACATGTGTAGTTACATCACTCTAGCTTAATGAAATCCTAAAGGATGAAGCACTTCACATGGAAAAATTTATCATTGATTTTGCTAATATATATATATGTGCATGCATATATAAGCATCACTATCTATTTATGGAGGGCCGGTGCAAGGGTCCTGTCTCCCACCCCAAATATATATATTAAGGTTTTCCCCACAAGCAAGGTGGGAGTGCCACTAGCATGCAAGGAGTTACAGAGAGTGGAAACAAGAGTAGAAAGGTGTGAAAGAGGAAAGGATAAAGAGAAGGACAGGGAATAGATCAAGGCATCTGGAAATGTTGATTGACATTGCATTTGAATAGTTTGAGAGTATATCTATCAGGGAAGCAAGTAAGAGGAAGGGAGTTCCACAGAGGGAAAGTGCAAGACACGAAGCTGTTGGAGTAGAAGAGACGGCTAAATTTAATCATTTCGATAGTGAAAGGGTGGAATTGAGATGTCGACCTAGTGGCACATTCAAATTCATGCAGTTTGGGAATTAGTGAAAGTAGCTCGTCTGAGCAGTTACTGTGAAATTATTTGTAGAAAAGACAGAGGGAGTCAATGGCATGTCTGTGAGAGAGTGACTGTAAACAAGATGCCAGATGAGGGCCAACCACATTGCATATCTCTCTCTCTGGATTTTGTCAAGGACCTTAAAGATGAACAGCAGGGGCTCCAAACCATATATGACCACAATATTCCATGCAAGGGCAAATGGTTAATTTGTAGATTTGAAGGCTGGACTCAGGTGAGAAAAACTTCCTGGTGCAACACAGAGAACCAAGCTTCATCTACCGCAAGGAAAGTTGGTTCTCTGTGTCGCACCAGGAAGTTTTTCTCACCTGAGTCCTTCTAGAGAAAGAAGAGGTAGCTTACAGCATTGAGGAGAGATAGATAGAGACACATGTATGAATGGTCTGGGGATTCAAGAGAGTGCTCCCTAGCCAATGGGAGATGGTCCTTGACATAAACTCCTAGGCCATGAATATGGGTTTGAGAGTCTTTTCTAAGGTGAAGAAGGTAACCGGGGATCGAGAGGTCATAGGAGAGCATAAACGAGTCAAGGTCAGTCTCACAAAGAGCCAGTATATCAGGAGATTTCTCAGTGAGGAACGATTCCACACTGCAGAAATTGGTTCAAATGACATGGATGTTAGAAAAGGAAATGTTAAAGGGTTTTTAGAGCTGATTTAGGTTTACTTTTTTGATCATTTGTTGTCATGTTAGGTGATGTTGGTAGTGAAAATGAGAAGGCCTGAAATAGAAGTAGCAGACGGTCATCTTATGTGACAAGGGCAGAAAGGAGCTGACGCGGCCTGCAACATAATGTGGCCTTAGGTTTGCTCACTGGAGGAGCGTGCAGGACATCCTTCCATGTGTGACATGGCAATATAGACACCACAATATTATGCAACTGTTGATCAGAGTGGCTGCTCAAGACACTATGTTAGAGTTAGGGCTCCTAACTACCAGGCAAGAACAGCAACCAGAAAACTGAGGCATTGTCACAGACTGCACACATCACAAAAGAATCACGAAAGAGGCCAGAGAGAAGGAAAGGAAAAGTGCCAGGAACACCTTCCTAAACAAGAAAAATAGGATGAGATTCTGCGCTTATAACCATTTGGCTTTCATTTAGACATATTTTTTTTCAAAGGAAGCATGTTAGTAAATTTCTAATTTTCTTAATTAGTTTTTAATACAATTAAAAATCTTTTTTTTATTTTACGAAAAATAGTTTCTATATTAATTTTTACACAATTCTAACTGATAAGGTCTGTTCAATTTTTTATTGTATTTTTCCAATTTTCAAATAAGTTGATAACAATCCAAAAGAAAATATTCTGGATAAGCTGTCCAAAGCAAACATTCTTGTTCTGCTTTTGTTAAAATCCTTCCAATCATCTTGGTCATTATCAAGAACTAAATGTTTTCAGTATGATAAACAAGATTTTGATGGCTACATCTTAGCATGACTTTTACAACTCCCAGCCTCAGTATATTGCTTATTCAAAACATTAACCCCATAGATCCTACTATATTTACACAATAAACCTAGTATTAATTCTGCCAATGAATTTCTTGAAATACTGCACTCAAACCTAATAACAATATCTTCGCCTTTGTTAGATATTGAAAGTCTTTTTACAACTCTCAAAGTAATCATAGACATGTATATACACATTCTTTACTCCCACCTCCTAATATTAGACCATCAATTCTATGCAAACTTCTTTTATATTGCTCAACCAAAGTACCATTTTATGATCATTATGGTAAAATTTACACAGACAGGCAATAGATATGGCTTTACTTTATGGTCCCACTTTATCCAATTTCTACATGACACACAGAAAACAAAATCTTTCATAATTTTGTCAAACCTACAGTACATATTCAGTGCATCAACGACATTTTAATACCATCAAAAGTCTAGACAAAATAAAAACCAAAAGAAATCTTTGAAAAAAGTTTTATACTTTACATATGAATTAATAATAGAATCCATTTCCTTCATGTTTTAGCATATGCCAGCTGTCATAAGTTTACTATTTCACTGTATGAAAAATTTACAAGCAAAAATTCATGTCTTCTAAATTACAAAAGTGATTATCCTAACAGATATAAAATAATTTCTATTTGATTTTCAGTAAAAAGGCAATATGAATAAATACAAAAGGAAAAATTATTTTAACCAACATGTTTTGTTCTCTGATTTGCCTTGATAAAGTCCATTAGATGACAAAACACATTGGCTAAAGCAAATTTTATATATGTATACACGTAGTAAACAACAAGTTTAGACCACCATTTTTGTTGAAGACCAATGAAGTTTTTCTGTAAATTTTTGTTTTGCTATAGCTTGGACCTCTTCTCTGACATCTGGGGGAAAATTTGTCCAATATCTTCTGAATGTTTTTGATTTTCACAGGCCATTATCAAATAAATTTTCATGTTAATCAGGATGTGTCTGTGGATATGCTGGTTTTCAAATGTGACATCTTCATGTACCAGTGTGTATTGTGAGGTTTTTTTGTTTTTTTAAGTATCACATCTTCATGTGCTAATTTGTGGTGTCATTCGGTTTTTTGTTTTAGCTTTTTATTATTGTAAAATATATATTTATATATCTATAACTTTACATTTAAATTACATGTCATGTTATTCTACAATAAAAAAAGTGGTGAACAGCCACGTAGAAGCAAGCGAGCCAGAATGCCTTGCATCTGGTGCATAGGAAAATAAGGGTCTTACCTTAACGTGCGGCACGTGACATCGGCAAGTTTGATCCATGAAAATGGCATTACTCTCCCGTCTATCAATTGTTATTTATTGTATTTTAAAAAAAAATACAATTGCAGCACAAGGCCATAAATGGGGAGGGGTCATCACTAACTATCTTATACCTAGCTAATCTGATTCATTACCCTTTCATACATTACAATTACCACATTCACCATAAGAACTCGTCCATCACAAATCAATCCTTCATACACCATAATACCACATTCTCTCCAGGGAGACCGACAAAATGCACTCCATACCATAAAAATCTAATGATATAAAATTTGTACTTAAAAATTTATGGATGAATAAAATGAGAGGGGAGGGAGATGAACCCAATAACAAACTAAAATATTAACACAAGTCAAACTAAACATAACTAAAGTTAGTAGGGTCCATCCAACCCTCAAAAAGAGAGGCCACTGTATTCTGCCCATTGGACAAAATCCAGAGGCTCTCTTGCTAAGGGAGTGGGAAAAGAGAGAAAAATATATACGGACATGGGAAATATGAAAAGGGGCCAAAACAAACTGGGGAGGGGAATCTTGACTTTGATCATAACCAAAGAGGCAACCAGGAACAGGCACGGAACAACACTTACGTTAATTAGGTACACAAAAGCTTGTCTAACCTAACGAAGGGAAGGGCTCCACAGGAAACCACCCTGATGTGATGTAGGTTGACCTAGAACAGAAAATCAAGGCTAGCCCCGTTCAAATTAACCAAGCTCGCCTCTTTCACCCACCTTTTGTTGAATGCAAGCGTTTTCTATCAGTTCTAATCTTCATCTTGAGCTGATGCTCAAATAATCTGATCAGATCCTGATGAGAAAGATGGTTGCCTCACAAGACTTCCTCCTGTCGCATTGTCCAAATCACCATTCAGGCCATGGCCAGCAGTGTCAGAAATACCATTCATTTCATCCTGGAATATGGGGCAACACATTGTCACACGCTTATGCACAATCAATGAGCACGAGCATTTTGGGAGCGAGACAAACCGTTAACTCGCTGACATGGTGAACCCAGGGACAATGGTAGAAGGCGTGCAAAGCCGTTTCCTCTAAACCAAGACCACACCGTTCACCGTCTGGCAAATCCACCAAGCCCCATATGAAGACTTTGTCATTGAGAGGTAGCCGATTCTGAACCAATCACCATGTAAGCGAAAACTCAGGGTTACTGAGATAATCCGCTACTGGCACCCAAGACCAGAAAGAGCGAAACTCCTCCTCTGACAAATTGAGCCGCTCCTGTAGGGAATCCTTCGCGACCCCCTCCATTAAATGACGATAGAAGACCTTCCTAGGCTGAGAAATGTCACTGAACCGAGGAACAGCCAACAAGGCTAACCAACACTCGTGAAGGAAATCCGATTGATCCTGGGGTTTATGATGGCGCTCAACCCATGAGATGGGGGGACTGATAATAAGGAAAAGGAACACATCCCTAACAATCCCCACCATAATCAAATCTCCTGTCAATGCACAGCATAGGAACACGAACCTCAAGGCAACTTTGTGGCTCACCAAATGTGGCATTCCCAGCACCCATGACACGGACGTTGTGCACATACTCGTCTGTCGACCTGATGCTGATGTCCCCTCCATAAAATGGAGGATAGTGAGCGCTCGAGCGACTTCCTATGGTCTTTACAGAGAGGAAGTACGGACAATCGGGAAAACATAAGTGGCACATGCCTCTGCCCTGCCCTTCACTGACAACCTCCGTCAACGCCAAGTCTGACCAGCCATGTCAACCTTTGCTTGTACTTCAGACCAATTTATCTCCAGCTGGAGGTTGGGTCCAAACCATACTCCAAGAATGCAGACAGGACCATCCGTCCAATTGAAGGGCCCCAGAAGATTGACCCTCTTCCAGGCACCTAACCGCAAACCGGACAACTTGTCACAGTTAATCTTGGAGGCTAATCCAGCAGCAGAAGTCTGGTTTGAATCCGATGGCCTGCAGGACAGCAGCAAGGTAGCGATGGTCAACCCTATCAAATGCCTTGGACTGATCCAAATTGATCAGCACGGCCTCATCATCGTCTTTTACACCCTCTATGATCGTGCAGATCAGATGCAGGTTGCTCTGAATTGTTTGGCCCCTCACAGCACAAGTCTGCTCAGGACCCAACAGAAACTTGGCAACTGCCTGCAAACACTCCTGCAGGATCTTTGCCAAAATCTTTAACTCTGTGTTTCGCAGAGTTATGGGCCTGTAATCATCTAATTCCCACTCCACACACTTGCCCTTTTTCAACAGCGTGATCACATCCCTGGTGAGCCGGTTGGGGAGGAACCCTGATCGGAACCAATTGTTAAACACCACAGTCAAAATTGGGCTTCTGCCTCTGCCAACCTTCTTCAATGCCGCGTAGACTTCACCCTCCGTGATCTCTCCCTTGCAGCTAGCCACTTCAGTTGGCGAAAGCCGAGGAAAGTCAGCCAAATAGCTACGAAACTCCTCATCACGGAGACCAGACTTCTTGATAAAGTGGCTCTTGAAATGCTGCCGAAACACCTCGCACATGTTGTCAGTGGCCCGAAGAGTATGCCCCTCTGGGGTCTTGATTTCATGAATGTAATGATCAGAACCTCAACGGATCTCTTCCTTACACAAGTCTGTGCCCATGTTCACAGCTTCAGAAGACATCTTGCTTAGCCTATGTCTAATTACCTGGCCTATGTAGCACTTGCTAGTCAAACACTCCAGGGCCTCTCTAGCTAAGGCTATCTCTAAGGGATCCCACCCAGCCACTGCCTGGGAAAAACTAGTCTTAAGTATCTTCACCTTCGCAGCTCTATCTAGGGTGAGCCATTTGCTGAAATCAGTGGTGAATGACCTAATCCTATCCTTAAGTCTCTCCCACCACTTATTCCCGATAACCACCCCCACTAACTCCCACTGCACTATGCTAGTTAGCTGCTCCTGAAAGTCCCGCCTGTCCAGTAATAAACCACAACGACCCAAAACGAACCACTTTTCACAGCAATATCGACCACTTTCAACCGGCCCTCGGCATCGGTATGCACAAGGTTCACCTTCACATCAAGAGTATGTCTAACCAGCAAAGAGACTCCTCTGGCCTGTCGGTTCCCATATGCTGAATAGACGACAAAGTTGTTAGACAGCACACAAGCATCGATGTTGCAAACAAAGTGGGTCTCTTGAATTGTGGCAACATCCACGATGAATGACAAGAGATCACGGAGCAGGCAGGCAGCCTTATCCCGATCCCTCAAGCCATTCGCATTCAAACTGGCTATCTTAACAGAGATCTTCTAGGCCTGCAAAAAAAGAAAAGTAAACACAAAAAACCTACTCACATATGAGCCAGAAATCTGCAGCTGAAAGGACCCCGGCGGATTGTCCTAGGCTCCCTGTGACCAACTCTGTCATCTGTCCATCTGAGACAATCCCAGGTATGTTAATTTCAAGACCCTGTATAGAGAGGGGTGGAGATGTACCGGGACCCTCCCTGCACAATATCTCAAAAGTTTTCTCAGGTCTGCTGTGCCCATCTGGGCAATCCAAATGTCAGGAAAGGCATCTTTGGCCTCCTGTAAATGGGACCATACTCTTAGATGCTTCCCCATGTCCCTAATGCACGTGATTACCTCTGGGGCCTGAGGGAAATTCCTAGGGTCCTCTACCAACTTCCTGTCAACACATACAATCTTAAAAAGTGGCCTCAAGAGAGCCTTTTTTTGTGTTGAAAGGTCCCTCTCTGCCTCTTTTCTATCAATCTTACAAATGTCTTCTACCTTGCCAAAATATTTTTTCCCCTTCTTTTTTCTGGATGGGTGGGGTGGGGTTGAAGTTGACAGCAGGTCAGAAGTAGATGGTTGGGGAGGTGTAAAAGGGGTGGGGGATAGAGCCCTAGTTGATGAAGATGAGAGGCTCCTTGATCAAGCATTTAAGTCCTCAGTTTCCATTTGTGAAACAATCTTACATTGATCATTTCTTTCTCCCTCCTGTTTCATCCAGTCCATTTTTCTTTCTTTGTGGGCATCTCATTCTCTTCCTCTTCACTCCCTCTCTTCAACGGGGAGGACTGAGGTGGTGGTCATTACATCCGCCTCCATGTCAGACTCGATTCGCTGTCGCTGTTCCTGTAGGGTTGGTTCTTTTGGTTGGCCATTTATTTGCTCATTCTTTTGTTACTGGTGCTCCTTTTTCTGTTTTTGTTGTTTTAACTGTTGTTGTTGAACTTCACGCTGCTGCTGCTGCTTTTTTGTTTGGGTTGCTGTTCCTGACTTTTTGATGGTGAGTGATAAGTCTTTTTTGGCTCTGGTCTCTCCTGGGATGGTTGTTGTTGCTGTGAGGCCTCCTGTCGAGGGGTAGGGCTCGACGCTTTCCATCCCTTTCTTGCCACCTCCTTCCATGCATTATCCAGCTCTTTGTCAGGCACATCAGCTTTTTCCACTACTGCTACCACTGGTCCAGGCTGTGATGTGGGTTTTTACCGGGACACACTTTGGACATATGTCCCAACTCCCCACAAGGCCAACAGTATGATCACCTTCCCTCAACTATGATTGGCATCATTTTGTCCCTACACTTTAAAATGTTGGGAATTTCTTGGAAGCTTTTCTTAGTTAGGGTCAATTACAAGACGAAGCTCCCTGTGGCAATCCCTGATTTGCTTACTGTCACATTCACCTCCTCTAACCTCTTCTTCTGTAGCTAATAATAGGTCCCATAAAGCATGACCTTCTGGCCAAAATCTTCAGACCTATGTGAAGGGTCTTCAGTGCTTCCTCCATTGTTTCCCTGCTGACCCCGATAAGCTTCCTAGTTGCTACATCAGTGGTAATCAGGGAAATAGTTCTGGTTTTTACGGCATCCCATGCTTTCCTGTATTGTTTGAAGCTCATTGCTTTTAGTATAGGCATCGTAAGTGTCTCTTAGGCCATTATAATATAACAAGTCTTTTTTTTGCCTCTTTTCACACCAGGCCGTTTTTTCAGGCAATGGCGTATTTTGGCTTGGCACCATTTGTGCCTCAGAATTCTTGGCCATGTTTGCATAAACACGGTCGAGCGAGTAAATGTTTTGTTTGCTCTGTAAATATTATTCTTTTTTATATATAGGCATAAAAGACAAGAAATTATAAACCAAATAAAAAGAACAACATGGAGTAAAGAATAAAAGCAATAAGTACGTAAAACCAAAGAAATACAAAAAGGTAAATCAAAATAGGGGGAGGGTAAAATACAAAAAGGCAAACAAACAAAAATGAAAAAGTGTAAAACTAAATATGTGCAAAAATAAGACAATAACAAACTGAAAAAGTTCAAAAGGTTTCGAAAATAAAAGGTGAAAAACGTATCACTTCAAAATATCTGAAACTGGTCACGCAAAGCAAAACGACAGAATAACAAAAGTCTCCCAACTAGCAATTCTAGCATATATATGTAGTAATGAGGATTTTTTTGTACAGTTTGGCATGCTTCCAATAATAGCAAGTCGTGTACTGATTGGTCAAACTGGAGGAGGCTATTTACCTGGGTAACTGAGAATAAAAGTGAAGAAGGCTGATTGGTTGGTCGACCACAGTGTTGGCCTGATAAAAGAGGGCTGAAAAATGGCAGAAGAAAACTCGGATTTACGTTGTGCAGTGTGCAAAAAGCAAGAACGGCAAATTGAACCAGCAGTATCTGGATTTGTACAAGTGACGTCGTAGTAATAGAGACTCATTTAAACTACCAAAACAGGAAATCCAACAAATTCTACCATTGCACTAGATTTGTTGCATGCAATGTTATTTCAATATTATTGATTGCATAAGTGTATGTTTTTGCAAGAGATAGGCATAAATTCTAGATTGATCAAATTTATTTTCTTTTTCTGTATTTTCCTTCATGTTCTTGCAAATATTTTTATCTTTCTTGATGCCTACTTCCAATTTTCTGATAATATCCATTTTACTTTTTCTGTACATTAACTCTTATCTCCATTTTTCAGTTTTTGCTTCACAAAATTTGGTGGTCTTTTAAACCAGCCTTACTTTTTCCCATGGTATAAGGGAATTGTACTATTAACGCATCCTGGTTGGGTTTCCTCCCTAAAGCTGAGCTTGTTTGGTCTCTATTTACAAGTGACTCAATACTAAACTCCTTCTTACAGATAGTGCATATATTAGGTTGGGGCAAAAATAATGTCGTTTTCTCACATATGTGAGGAAACAACATTATTTTTGCACCAACCTAATAGCTTGCTTTTAATTTCCTCAGCAAATTAATAATTAAATAAAGTTATAATTTCCATTTTTTCATACACTATTGTTGATCTCTGAAGATTACTCATTCTAGTGCTCACGTATCTTTACAGATGCCTGGCAACAAAGGAATTTCCTATTTGGGCTTAGTAAATATGACAAGGACTTATGTTACAAAATGTTTGAGATTGATATATGACACAAAAATGTAATAATCACTATTGCATTCTTTTTGTGTAGTATGGAGTTATTTAGTCTGTGTTATATCTTCAAAATATAAGGTTGTTGATATACATATAATGAATTTGGGTAACAACACTTCTTTTATAAAAGTTTTATTAAAGATAACTGACAAGGTACTATGATTAAGCTTTTTATTCAATTTTTCTTGCGTTAGTGTTTTTCTTTTCTGAACATAAAGTATGTAAAAACTGTCCAAATGTTCTGTATATCTAAGTGCTTTTGGTTATTCTATTAGCCATTATCAAGGATGTTTTATTTTTATTTTAACTGAATATGTAGATTTTTTTTATCTATTTGTATCTATAGTTATGGGAATTTTCTTTTTGTGTTGTGCCTGTGTGTTCATAGTTGATATTGTGTGTTGAATCAACTATGAACACAAGCACAAGATGCTGACCATGTTTGGAAAATAAAAAAATACATTTCCATCACTATATACAGGAATTCATGAACAATAATCCGATAAGTTAATTTGTCATTTATTGAAGATTATTATTGCCCATATCAATCATCACACCACAAACAACCAAAATTTAACTATTGTCTTAAGACAAATATAATACCATAATATTATAATGCACTCACTGCAATGAAAAACTCATATTACTCAAATCTATTACAATACAAAAGAAACTACTTGTATTAAAATAAAATATCTTTCACCACAAGAAATGGCCTTTTAAAATGTGTTTAAAATATTAAATGCTAGCTTAAAAACTGCCCTATCAGGTGCATTTAATCTAGCTCCTGTGGTGGGCTCTTGATTGGGCCTTCATCAAAAGAGGTAAGGTGGAGTAGATGCAATAGGTAAAAATAAACTACAGAACTCAAAATTGATTGTTGCATTTAAGTATTGCATTAATACTTAACTTTACCTTTGAAAAGTTTAACGATAACTCTTCTGCTGCCACAATTTAATGTACATAGGTTCTTACTTTCTGTACAAACAATTATTTTTATTTCATGAGTGACTTTCGCTGGATTTCACAATTAATTTTGATTATTCCCAAATTTATTTTCAAGTTATAAAAATTGTTATTGTACAAAAATTTGTCGCAAAATATTACCAAAAACAATGACAGTAATGAAAACTTGGGAATCCAAAATTTCAGGATTGTGGATCCAGAACTGGCCCAGAATGTTTTTAATTTACCCACATAGTCAGCCTGATTCCAAAATGGTATAATATGTTGGGCTATGACCTCTGGGAGTAAAGTTGAAAACATGGACAGTTTTATTTTGAAATACTGTAATTTGAGAACAGTAATTTTTTCATTTGAACATGACCTATTGAAAGTCAGTTGTGTCCCTTTAATTGGTTTTATCCGTAGGAGCCAAGATAGCAGAATCTGAAAACAATCACAGTAATGAAAACTTGGGAATTCAAAATTTCACTATTGTGGGTCCGGATCTAACTGGAATGTTTTTAATTTGCTAACGGAGTCGGCCTGATTCCTTTGGTGTCTAGGAGTAAAGTTGAAAAAGTGTGACACAGTGACATTCACATTTATCATATAGACGTACATAAAATAATAATAATAATAATATGTATAAATATTTGTTATATTAATTTTCCACTACTGTCAAATTCTGTGAAACTGTTCTACACATCACTGAAACAATAAGAGTATATTTGAATCTAAACACTCCAAAAATGCCAATATGTAGCCAACAATATGTTGTCTATGCTGAAAAAAAATTTAGATCTTAATAATAACTGAAACAGAATTAAAACATAAATTTTGAACACTTTATCTACAATTCTGATTTGGATATGCAACTTATTCAAAAAACTGGAATAGGACAATAAAGAATTAAAGACAAACCTTGTCAATTAACAAAATTTATTTAAAGGAATTCTTGCTGCCTACACACAGTCACAGTACTGAAAAGTTCCCATCTTGGACAAATAGGACAACCAAGTGCCCTGAAATTCTTTTCCACAGACTCATCCTGCAGTTCATTACACATGACACATTGTTTCTCTAAATTCTCTTCCTCTTTGTACAGTGTTCACTCAAGACATGGGCAGTCATGGCTCTCCACAACTTCCTGTCCCTTGTAACTCTTAACAAACCTGTTCTACCATCCATGTACTCAAGCTCACTAAGTCTTTTAACAGTTTTTTCCTCTGTTCCTCTTACTCTCTATCTGCCCCATGAGTATCATATTTTCCAAGCCCCCCTTCCTCATAATGTGCCCCAGAAATCTCAAGTGTCTCTTCCTGATATTAGGTATGTTTCCTTTTTGTTTCCATTATCTCTAAAACTTTGTCATTGCTCACATGTTTGGTCCATGGTATCCAGCACTCATTGCCATATAGGAGGACAGATATCACATAACAGTACTATTTTCTTTGTTTCTAGCTTTTCAAATGCTTCCTTGGCTATCCCAACACTTTCCATCCTCTGTTAAGACACTTCTCAGATATTTAAATTTCCACACTTGTTTGATTTTGGTATCTTCAATTTTCACTTTGGGCCCATCCTTTTGCTAACATTCATGCATTCTGTCTTGCAGTTTATTCCTTTATTCTTGCTATCTTCTGTAGAAGTTTTTGTAGCTTGCTTTCTGTGGCTGCTATAAACACTGTGTTATCTGCATACCTTACATTGTTAAGATTGTAGCCACCAATAATCCTAGTAGGACTTTCTCTCAGTATCGCTTTGCTGTATCAGTTGAATAAGTCCAGTGAGAAGATTTGTCTTACACCCCTTTCTATTTATGTATATCTATTGAACTCATTTTCTATCCATATGCAGGCAATTTGCTGCCAATATAGGTTCTTGATTATTCTAATATTCTTCCCAAATATATCAGTTAGTGAACAGTTCCATCAAATCTTTGTGACATACTTTATTGAACAGATTTGCATAATTTATAAAACACAGGTACTTCTGCATTTGTATTGCTCTTTCTGATAACATTCTGATCATAAATATCATGTTCCTTATTCCAGTGTCTTTGACGAACACACACTGCTTCTGTCCAATTTCTGGACTGATTCTACTATTCAGTGTATGGTGCTGTTTGGAAGTGCCTGAAAACCATACAACATTTGACTATGGAGTAGCCATCAATGGTTGTGCTAGTGCAAAATAACATGTCATCATAACAAAAGTTTGAGTGTACTGACCTACTGCTCATGCCAGATTATACACTCTCTTCCAGAAACTGTAAGGTTGGCTCAGCATAGTTGTAGCTGGAACTACTCTTCAATTGTTCCTGTCTTCAAGAACTCTGGCGACCCCTCTGACCCTTCTAATTACCATCCTATCAGTCTCCTACCCCTTTTCAGCAAAGTCTTCAAAGCCCTAATCAATACCGAAGTGGTTAACCACCTTACATCCCATGATCTGCTCTCAGACAAGCAATATGGCTTCCGCTTTGCCCGATCTACAGCTGATTTGCTTACGACCATCACTGAAACTGTCTACCAAGCTCTTCAAAATAACAGGGAAGCTCGTGCTGTGGCCCTAGATATCTCCAAAGCATTTGATAGGGTTTGTCATGCTGGCCTTCTTTGCAAGCTCCAAGGTTATGGCATTACAGGTCGATTGTTTAACCTAATACAATCATTCCTGTCAAACCATGAATTGAAGGTCGTTCTCAACGGATTCTCCTCCAGTTCCTATCCCACGAACGCAGGTGTTCCTCAAGGCTCCATCCTAGGCCCCACTCTATTCCTTATCTACATAAATGACCTTAATGCCATAAATTCCCAAGTTGACATCTACACGGATGATACCACAATTTATTCCCTGCCTCAAAGACAAATCTAGTGTTGCTGACAAAACTAACCTGGCTGTGCATCTCGAAAATTACTTCCAATCGGTTGTGAACTGAGGCAGGAATTCACTGGTCAACTTTAATGCCTCAAAAACAAAACTGCTCTCTATTAATCACTACAGAGATCCTTCCCTGCCCTCCATTAGAATGTCTGACGTCAACTTCTCGAAAGCACCTCTCTGCGGCTGCTCAGTCTCACATTGACTGCTGACCTGAGATGGAACAAATACATTGAGTCAATTGCTTCATCCACCGCAAGGAAAGTTGGCTCCCTGTGCCGCACCAGGAAATTTATCTCCCTGAAATCAATCCATCAGATCTACAAATCAACAATTTGCCCTTGCATGGAGTATTGCTGCCATATATGGTCTGGAGCCCCTTCTGTTTGCCTCGGGGTTCTTGATAAGCTCCAGAGGCAGATATGCAATATAATTGGCCCTGTTCTGGCATCTCGTCTACAGTCGCTCTCTCACAGATGCGCAGTCGCCTCTCTCTGTCTTTTTTACAAATACTTTCACTGAGAAGCTGCATTCGCTGGTTCCCAGATTTCATGAATTCAAGTGCCCTACGAGACTGGCATCCCACTCTCACCCTTTCACTGTCAAAACTACTAAATGTAGCCGTCTCTTCTACTCCAATAGCTTCATGTCTCGCACCTCTTGCCTGTGGAACTCCCTTCCCTATTCTAGTTTCCCTGAGAGCTATAATCTCCAACTATTCAAATGTAATGTCAATCGACATCTCTAGTTGCCTTGATCTATCCACTATCCTTCTCCTCATCCTTTCCTCTATCACTCCTATCTGATCTTGCTCCAAATCTTCTGGAACCCCTTGCGTCCTAGTGGGTTCCTGCCTTGCTTGAGGTGAAACGCTTAAAAAAAAAAACAACAGGTTGGCTCTATAGATGTTGTAGAAACACAGATGTACCTGAGCAGGCATCTGCAACAGGTATTAGCTAGCCATCTTAGCAGATCAACATACTCAGAAATGAGCAGCCATACTTTGGATTGTGAATAGTGTGCATGAAAGTTTGAAGACAGTGGGCAGGTATACTAAAATTTCTCCTGATTATCAAATAGAATATTTGTCAGAAACAGACTTTTTTTTTTGTTTTTTAAAATTTCTCACTTTTCCTAAAGCATTGACTATCTTGTGTATTCAGTTACTTGATATTAATCAACTTGATAACTATTTGAAGATTATTAGTATTTATTGATCTTACAAACATGTTCATTGTTCTTCTAAAGGTGTCTGTCAGACTCATCTAAATTAGTATAGCGAAGAAAACGGCAACTTACCTCATCAAACCAAGCGACAGCGCGTCGCATGTATTCTGCGACAGAAAATGTGGCTAAAAAGAAAATTACTTACCAAACAAAAGGGCACGTATTTCGCATGACATGCTGAAAATAGAATATTTGAATTAAAAAAAAAAAACAAGTCCGTCGCAGGAGTTGCTATAAAAGTATGTTGATATGCAAATTACTGAACATCCTCTCCCAGCTGTCAACAAATGTAAAAAAAATGTTCGACCGATAAAAGCAGTTGGTGTTCTTGAACCAAAGTCAGTGATTTTGGCTGCCACATTGGTTGGCGAGGGAGTTATTTTTCTGACTGGTTGCGTGCATTGTGATTTGTGAAATAGTACTTGTGAATCGAGTTTTCGGCATTTTCTTTCTGCCCCCGATGTTTGAGTCTGAACTTAGGGATTTATTCTCGCGACATAGAAATAATCTGCGACAAACATTTCCTTTGCAATCCCAGATTGCTTACAAGCTATTTCGGCACTATGACGAACAAGACATTTGACGTCAAGTTGATACCAGAGTTTGATGGTTCAGTGACCGGACAAGCAGTTACTGAATGGATTGAGAAGGCTTAACTTGTTTGTGACCCTTGTGGAATTAAAAAGGTTGAACGTGTTCTTCCTTTGAGGTTGATGGGAGGAGCATTTGCTGTTTACCAGCAGTTAAACTTGGAACAAAAATTAGATGTCGAGCAGATAAAACGAGCCCCGAAGATTGCTTTTGCAACGGATTGTTTCTTGGCTTACGAGCAATTCGCAGAACGCCGACTGCGCCCGGATGAGTTCGTCGACATGTTTCTAACCAACTTGAAGAAGCTATCTGGTCTATTTGGTGGGATATCGGAGCAAGGATTAGCATGTGGGTTTATAGCAGGGTTACCAGTGCACGTGAAGCAACTACTGCGCACGTCTTCCAGGATGGAAGGCTGAATACAAACCAACTGTTGGACTGAATGAAAGATCAAATTGCAACTGAGGAAATGATTGCGGCTACCATTTCACCAGGTGGAGCTGATAAACATCCAAATGTCAGGAGAGTATGCGATGGAGTCTGGGTGGAATCACCTTGCCAGGGACTGCCCGGTTTGACAAGAAGATGGCCGTCAGCTATAAGGGTCACACACAACAATACGTTGCTTCCGGTGTCAATAAGTAGGCCACATTGCTTCATTGTGTCCAGGGAAAAGAAGAGGACAAGATGTCAGTGCCGGTCTCTTCCTGTGGCAGACGTGATGAGACAGAACCTGGGACTAGCACAACTGGTTGCGACTTGCCTTGTCCCCGCCAAAAAAGAGCCCATATTTGCTTAGCATGTAAAGCTACTGCAGTTGAAATAAGGGAGAAAATGCACTTACCGCTCTGCCGTAATCTGTCCTTGGCCAGATAACGTAAAAGAATGAGGGGGGACTTGCATTGCATTTTTATGCAATAAAGATGCAATGCATTATGGGACAGGAATGCAATGAATTATGGGATCGCATGAAGATGCAAAGAATTATGGGTATATGGACAAATATAAAAGCAACTAATTTTTCCCAGTGAGGGTTCTTGGAGTGATGTTCACGGTTGGCGGCTGGAATTTACTCGCTGGTTGCTGTTTTCTTTTTATTTCACCACACTTCCATAAACGAGTTATGAATGAAGCGTTACCCGTCTTGGGTATTTACATGAACGGAATTAAGAGAGTGGCACTGGTGGACACTGACTGCTCACAGACACTCGTGAGTATGTCAGCCTGTCAATCCTGGCGGGTGATGAAGGTGAACGTACTCACCATAAACGGAAATACACTCAAATGTTGCGGAGTTGAAAGTATTAAGCTTGACGTAGACAATGCAACCCCCTCAAAATCGATGTCTTGGTAGTAGATGGAGAGCTACTGGGTTTTGACTTGTTGCTTGGATTCAACACCATTAAAAAGTTGGGCGGACTCCAAATAACACAGTCTGGCAATGTACGGTTTCCCAAGCGTGGGATAGTCTGTTACACTGCTATTAAAATAGAAGAACCCGATTTCTGCACCAAATTCAACCCAAACCGGAAGATATAGGTTGCATCATGGAAGTGGTCTGATGGTCGATCAATGGAGAGTTTGAGAAATCTGATGCCTGAGTACCCAATACCAATGGAAGTCAAGGAGGAATACGAATGTGAGCTGCAGACCTGTCTTGATAATGGTTGGTTGCAGCCTTATCCTAAAAAGGAACTCGGTCCTCCAAAAGGTTTAATTCCATTGATGACGGTGGTGCAGAAAAACAAAAATAAAGTGCTGTAATCTTCAAGGGGTGAAGATATTGCTTGACCCGAATGGGTTTCTGGTTGAATGTTGCACCAGCCATAATGAAGGCCATTGTGGATGCCACATTGGCGAAAGACGACTCCATTCGACGGGCAACCTCATCATATATTGATACATTTATGTTGACGAGAGCATGATTTCAGCAGCTCGCGTGAAAGAGCACTTGGCTGTGTTTGGTTTGACCTGCAAGGATCTGAAGTGGTTACGAGACGGCACACATGTGCTGGGTTTGCATGTTGCGGAAGATAACAACACGCTTAAGTGGACACATGAAAATGGCATTCCATCAGTTCCTGAGGTCCTAACATGACGCAACGTCTTCTCGTGGTGTGGAAAACTGGTGGGTCATGTTTCTGTGTGTGGGTGGCTTCATGTTGCTGCATCATTTGTAAAATGCAGGACAGTATCGATCATGTCTGGTTGGGATGAGGAAGTGACAGATGCTCCCCTTAAGAACATGATTGAGGACATAGCGGAAAGAATATGCCAGAATGACCCTACACACAGTAAGTGGTGCACAAGCGGACATGCTTATGAGGTATGGGTCGATGCAAGTTCTTTTGCCACAGGGGTTTCGTTGGAGGTTGATGGAAGCGTTGTAGAAGACGCATGTTGGCTGTGACCTGTGAAGGACACCCAACATATCAATTTATTAGAATTGGATGCTATTCTGAAGGGTGTCAATTTAGCATTGCAGTGGGGCGCAACAGAGCTACACCTCTTCATGGACTCCAAGTGTGTGCACCAGTGGGTATCAAACATGCTCACTGGCAAAGTCAGAATACGAACTAAGGTGGCAAGTGAGATGCTGATCCGGAGGCATTTGAGTACTCTTGAAAAGCTGATTCAAGATTATTGATCACGATAAGTTTAGTAACGTCGAGTGAGAATCGAGCGGATAAGCTCACCAGAGTACCACAATGATGGTATGAGATGATAAAGAAGGAAACCGAACCAACACGCCCGATATGCACTTCCATGATGAACGAAACCTCTCCTGATCAGATACGTGCTATACATTGCCAAAGTGGACATCCTGGCATCAAGCAGACGCTATAATTAGTAAGACAAGTCTACCTTACGACATCCAAGGCGGCCGTCAAGGCAGTGGTCAGAAAATGTAAAGAATGCCAGTCAACTGACCCAGCCTCAAGTGTGACTGAAATCTGGACCCGCTTAGGAATGGACATTACACATTACGGTGGGCAACACTACCTTACGTTAATTGATTGCGGCCCTAGTAAATTTGCGATATGGCAACACCTGTTCAACAAGACTCAAGAAGCGTCATTTGGCAGTTAGAAAGTATTTTTTTGAATGAAGCCCACCATCAGAAATCCTGACCGACAATGACACTGCATTTCACAGTAAGTCCTTTAAAGATTTCTTGGATGAATGGGGAGTCCACCTTCATTTTTGCTGCGCCTATGTTCCTGCAGGAAATGGTATAGTGGAAAGATCTCATCAGAGCATAAAGCGAATTGCAGCAAGAAAGCAGTGTTTGGTAATAGAGGCAGTATACTGGCATTAAATGACGCCGAAGGATGATATATCGTCAACTAATGCACTGCCAATATGATTCACCATTACCAACTGAAAGTAAAGGGAATTACTATAACATTACCACCTGATCATTGTAAGTATCACGATATATACAAAGTTGGGAACAGATTATGGGTGAAAGCTCCTCATGGCTGGTGTACCACTAGGTATCAAGTGGGTCATGTGATGGACATTGTATTAGGTTGGTGCAAAATTAATGTTGTTTTCTCACATAATGTTGAACATCAAAAAACAACATTATTTTTGTACCAACCTAATAAGTCCACAAACAATACTAGTTGACGTGATGCCACAGCATGTAAAAGATCTTCGCCTTTTCATTGATTCTAATACATCGCCGAGTGAATCCAATGATGATTCATCGTCTGACAGTGAGCGGATAATTGAGATCTGCGAATCCGATGCTTCCACAGACACAGAACTTCTGGAAACTCAAGATACATCTGATGACTCCAACGGAGACAACTCTCCAACACGCATAAGGGAAATATTGTCATTACAACGAAGCACCAGGATAAAGAGAGCTGCTCCAGGCTGTTCGATTTGTGATAGAGTTCAGGGTAGAGTATAGCGAAGAAAATGACGACTTGCCTCATCAAACCAAGCAACAGCACATCTTGTGTATTCTACAACAGAAAATGTGGCTAAAAAGAAAATTACTTACCAAATAAAAGGGCACATATTCCGCATGACATGCTGAAAATGGAATATTTGAATTAAAAAAAAAACAAGTCTGTCGCAGGAGTCACTATAAAAGTATGTTGATATGCAAATTATTGAACATCCTCTCCCAGCTGTCGACAAATGGAAAAAAAATGTTCAGTCGATAAAAGCAGTTCTTCTCAAATCGGGGGAAAAAAGTCGGTTATTTTGGCTGCCACATTGATTGGCGAGGGAGTTATTTTTCTGACTGGTTGCATGCATTGTGGTTTGTGAAATAGTACTTGCGAATCGAGTTTTCGGCATTTTTTTTCTGTCCCCAATCTTTGAGTCGGAACTTAGTGACTTATTCTCGCCGATGTGGAAATAATCTGCGACAAACATTTCCTTTGCAATCCCAGATCGCTTACAATTAGATATTTCTTTACTGTGACTGAAAAATAGGTGTTGAATTTGAGGCCTTGTGGTTTTGCATGCAGTGCTCTGTCCTCTGTACTATCACTACAAAACAGGTATTTCAAAAAAAAAATTATATCTTAATTCAGTTCTCTCTACTAATCAGTAATTGGATCTGAATTTGAATAAAGGAAATTGTAGAGAGAAGAGGATGACCAAAGAGACAGGACCAATGAGAATAGCTCACCCAATGAAAACCCGGTGAATGTAAAAGAATATAAATATGAGCAAACAGTACCCGGACATTTGGTTACACACTGCGTGACGTAGCAGTCTACACGTTACATGGCGCTATGAACAGGATTAACCAGTGGGGGAATTTCATTTTCAAAGAGAGATATTTGGAACTTTATCGAGTAACATCTTACAAATGGCTTCAGGACAAGAAGCCGTAGATACCAAATACTTACAGCTTGTTCAGTAGTTAATAGAGCTGCAAAATAATGAACTTTGTCGAGGAAAGGTTCAAGTGAGATCAGCTTCTAAACCACCAGAAAGACCCGTTATAGAACAGGGTTCGACTGACAGTGAGTGGGCATTGTTTGTTGACTCGTGGAATTGATACAAGGATATGTGTAAAATAACAGAGCCGAACAAAATTCGGAATGAGCTGAGAAGCACTTGCTCTACCGATCTGAACAGAAAGTTGTTCAAGCTGGTTGGAGTGGAAGACCTTAACACAGCCAGTGAACAGCAGCTCCTCTGTCAGATACAACTCGTCGCTGTTAAAGGTATACACAAGGAAGTGCATCAACAAATATTCCACAACATGAAGCAACAGGAGGAGGAACACATCACTTATTTCCTGGTGAAATTACGGTCACAAGTGAAGTTCTGTGATTTTACCGTTCAATGTCTGAATGAGAGCTGCAAACGGCAGGTGAACTACTCAGACGATATGGTAGCCGGTCAACTCATGGCAGGACTCGCCAGCAACAAACACAAAAGTAAAGTGTTAACCGAAGCTAATATCCTTACCTCACTGGAGCAAAAGTTCAGCAGGTTGGTCTCCATGGAGACGACGGACAAATCAACACCCCACTTACAAAATAATATAGCCCAGCCTATGACATTATATGTGCTGAAGTCAAAGCTGGAAAAACTGTCAGAGGCTGACGGTGCCCCCGAGATCCCACCACGTACAGCATGCAAAGGGTGTAGAAGTGTGTCACATCCTGATGAACTGAAGAACTGTCCTGCAGCGAAACAGTGTTTCAAATGTGGTATAATAGGCCATTTCGGAAGGGTATGTCAGAAATCAAGAAAGTTGCCTACCGTTGAGCCCACAAGTCAGCCGACAAAGCGACAGTCAGCGATATTCAGCAACAGGAATGACATGGTATTTGAGGGATACACAAAAATGTCACGAAGAGTACCACACCTTACTTGGGATGGGAACAAGTTTCGTAGGGGTTCTCCCAAACCACCACCATCACTAAAGACAGAGGATTCTCTGGTGGCGGAACCTCATGTGGAACTTGGGTGCAGCCTAGATGACCCAGCCAGCCATCAAGTGCCATAGCGGACACTGGGGCACAAACCTGCTACAGTGGTCCAGAAATATTAAAAATGATTAAGTGCACCAATAGTCACCAGATACCAACCAGCCACAGAATATGCGGTATAACAAACGACCAGCTGAAGATTAGAGGCATACTCTTTATGCATATAAGTGTTGGCCCCAGAGTGACCAGGCAAGTAGTTTCTTTCAGACAACACATCTAGGTTTTATCTGTCGGAATCGGCTCTGAGGGACCTGGGTTTAATACACCAGCATTTCCCACACCAGATACCTGAGAGCAACATCATCACCACTCCCATTGCAAAAGCATCATGTAGGTGCCCTCGAAGAACGGTAGTTCCAAATAAGCCAGACAGTATCCTGTTCACTCCTACAGAAAGTAATAGGGAGCATTTAGAGTGCTGGTTAAGGGACCATTTTAGGTCCAGTGCATTTAACACATCCCCACCAGCCCTCACAGACGATGACAGGGAAGCCATTGGACATTATTTTTTACAGGGTGCAAAACCATTAGCAGTGCACACATCAATTCTGGTCCCATCTGGAGATGGTTACACCCGCCGGTTTGACGATATTACGCAGACACACGCCAGAAGACTCTGTGTATTGATGACACCCTCCTATGGGACAAGTCTATTGAATCGGCATTCTGGCACATGTTGGAATATATTACCCACTGCAGCAGAAATTGAATAGTTTTCCACCCTGACAAGTTCCAGTTTGCAGAAAATGAGCTAGAGTTCACAGGATTTTTGGTAACTGCAGACGGCATAAAACCAACTAAAAAATTGACAGAAGCTATTTTAAACTTCCCTAGTTCTACAAACATCATGAGTATTAGATCCTGATTTGGGTTAGTGAATCAGGTCTTGTTTGCATTTTCACATGCAGAGATCATGGCTCCATTTTGAGAACTGTTAAGAACTAAAGACAGAAAATTTTATTGGGATACAACCTTAGACAAGCTCTTCGAGGAGTCTAAATTAAATATCGTACAGAAAATTGAAGAGGGGGTCAAGACTTTTGAGATGGGTAGAGTAACTTGTCTCTCAACAGATTTTAATAAGACCGGCATTGGGTACTTTCTATTTTAAAAACACTGTCAATGCTCAACAGATTCCTGTCCTGACTGTGGCGATAGCCACTGGAAAGTAATCCTGGCTGGTTCACGATTCACGACAGAGGCAGAATCCCGTTATTCGCCCGTAGAATGAGAAGCTTTAACTTTCGTATATGGGTTGGAGTCTTGCAGAATGTTCATATTGGGGTGCCCAGACCTTCTGGTGACAGTGGATCACAAACCACTAGTAAAAAATATTTTCAGACCAGGTCTTAGAAAACATAAAGAACCCTTGCTTGTTTTCATTCAAGGAACAATCATTGATGTATAGATTTTGCATTAAACACGTCCCAGGGAAATTTTACGCAGCACCTGACTGTACGTCTTGATATCACATATCACCGAGATACATAAAAACCACACAGAACATTGATGGTGCAATGCAAGCATCAGTTATATGCTCATATACACACAACCCTAAAATGAGAGCAATAACGTGGGACAGGATTGTGGCTGCTGCAGCCACTGACAAGGAATGTCGCACATTAGCTGAATACATTCAGAAAGGGTTCCCTGATTCACGCCATGAATTGCCAGCACATATTCGGCAATTTTGGCCAATGCGGGACCAATTATATTGTCTTTACAATGTGCCCATAAAGGAGAACAAAATCCTCATCCCAAAGCAGCTTCATGCGGAGATACTAGAGGCTCTCCACTCCGCACACCATGGTTGATTTGACAGCGGTTGTTTTGACCCAGATTAGATGCCTGTATGCGTCAGACAAGGGCCCAGTGTCAACAGTGTAATACAATTGCCCCATCTCAGATGAAGGAACCCCTGATGCCACCCTCAAACCCAGAATTTCCATTCCAGAAAACAGTCACAGACCTCTTCGACCTTCATGGAAGGAATTATATTGTATATGCTGATAGATACACAGGTTGGATCAAGGTAGCCTTATTGAGTTCTGGCAGAGCTAAGACAATATGCGATGCCCTACGTAATTGGTTTTGCACGTATGGCGCCACGGAAGAGATATCTTCAGATGGAGGACCCCCATTTGATTCCCAGGAATACAATTCATTTTTGAAGGATTGGAGTATAAAGAAACGCATATCCTCAGCCCATTACCCTCAAAGTAATGGCCGGGCAGAACTGGCTGTAAAGACGGCCAAATGAACTTTGATGGACTGCACTGACGGATATGGTCGCTTATGCCAGGATCGTGCAGCACGAGCCATGTTAACACTTCAAAACACACCTAATCAAGACACTGGTATATCACCAGCAGAAATGTTATACAGACGGGTGATAAAAGACCACCTCCCCATACTTCGTAAGAAGTACAAAATACATAGGTGTTGGAAAGAGATCAAGGAAGTGAGAGAAAAAGCAATGTCAAAGAAACACTTGCGAAACCAAGAACATTACAACATATATAGTCACCCACTCCAAGAACTCCGGGTTGGTGAACAAGTACAAATTCAGAATCAGGATGGGCCATATCCACAGCGATGGATGAAAACAGGAAAAGTGGTGAAAGAATTGGGCAATCGACAGTACCGAGTTTGCATAGACAGTAGCAACTGGGTTACGCTGCGTAACCGTTGATTCCTCCAAAGAATAGTACCAATGGTAGAGGGACCAGAATACCAAACACCACAACCACATCAGCAAAGCCCACCAGATAATGAAGAATTACCATACACCATACCAGAAAGTATGGAAATAGAAGAAGCAGAAGGCAATGAAGGGATCAAAGACCACATAGAAGTGGATGAATGTCAGCCCACAACCAAACACACCCCACCACCTGTGACTCAAGATCTACGGCAGAGCACAAGAATATCAAGGCCACCTAGATAATTGTCTCCACAAATGCGGGGTCTGACACACGATTATCCGTCCCGTCAAGTGACCACAACTCATAAGCAATGTGGTCACAGGAGGAGGGGAACATGTAGAGAGAAGAAGATGACCAAAGAGATGGGACCAATGAAAATAGCTCACCGGATTAAAACCCAGTGAATATAAAAGAATATAAATACGAACAGCACCCAGACATTCTGTTACACACTGTGTGACATAGCAGTCTACACGTTACAGAAATAACTTTAGAATAATTTAATACTCTTGTTTTTTTTTAAACAATCATTGCAAATGACTATTTAAAAAAGTGTCTGAAGAGGGTTTTAAATTCACAAAAGAGTCCAATTGTGTTTTCTTATTATTCTTTACTTTATATATAATATTACTTTTTTTTTTTTTATTTAATATTCATTAATAGCAGTACATTATCAAAAATAATTGTTAATGGTGCATATGAAGTTGTGGAATACTGGTGCTTTTCAAATGTACCATGAGGTAAACAGGCATGATTAATGATTCTAAAACTCAATTCATCAGAGACGGTTAAGTGGGTAAAAAGAGTATCAGAAAAAATGGGATTAATGATTATATTTTTAAGTTTTCTTATTAATAAGAATTAAAATATATTATTCTTCTGCAAAGTAACAAAAAAAAACATTTTTAAGTTAAAATGTTAAATTTTTAGATAGTTTCAAAATTTAAAATTTAATGAATTAACTATTTCAAGTTATGAATATGAAAATAGAAAGTAAAAAATGTTGATGAAGTCAATACAGTATACATGCTATTGAAAATAGAAAAACAAAAAAAGAACTCCTTGTAATTTCTATTTAGTACCTTGTAAAAAAAATTGATGAACACATTTTTACTCATCTGTGGACAAATATGGCATCCTGTTGTCAAAATGAAAAAAATATATATGGTCTTTATGACTGTAAAGAAATAAAAAAAAAATTATTGAAATATTTTTATAATGAAGATGAAAAAGTGAGCCAGTTAAAACTGTCATGATGTTTAATAGTAATATTTGCCAGTCACTCATTATTGCTCCTGACAAATTCTAATTCCATCATAACTACTCTGGTTTATATAATGTCTTTCATCCATATACAAATCATCACACACTTACATTTATATATCATTACATCTCCCTGAAACAGGTGTTTTAGGCCTTTGGTCAATCTTTTGCTTCTTTTGTACTGTGTTCTATTTTTGTGATTTCCTTGGTCTACTTCTTCCTCTCCTTCCATAAATTTTATCATATTTCTATTTATGGCAGAACTTGATCCATCTTGCACACTTTTATCTTCTTTCAATTGATCCTTGTTAGAACTTTTATAACTTTTTTGGAGATCTAAATTTTCATCCCATACAATATATTCTAAATCATTTCCATGGTTCTTTGAAAAATGGCACTAGCCATTTTTCAAAGAACCATAAAACAAGTACAGCATTCTTACCCACCTCAATAAACCTATCGATGTGTTGGCATCACTTCTTTATAAACTGGTGATAAACTGTTTTCAAGTTAATCTTCATAAAGATTTTCATTCCTGCCAATGAATGTAAAGCTACTTCAACATTCAGAATTGGGTTAGCAAACTTTATAGTTTACTCCCACTTTATATTTACCACATATTCAAAGTTCTCCATCTGCTTTTCTCAAAACTACAATAAGTAATGCCCATTTACAGCCACCAGATAGAACATGTGAAAGAAGACCTTGTTCCACTAATTTTTTTACTAATCAGACCAATTGTACCAACAACTTCCTTGCTTGGTAATAGGCAGAGGCAACAATTATATATTTTATATTTTTTTACCATATCAGTTTCTTCAGTTTTCACAGCATTAATTAATTTTGTGGAATTAAGTTTGAGTACATCATTTCAAACAAGTCTGTGATACTTATTACAGTACAATTATGGGGATTTCAAATCTTTTGTCTAATTCAAGGGATCCTTCAATTATCTGAATGTTTGTATAATTGAACCATCAAATTGTCAATGATGTAGATAAGTCTTTCTTAATTTTGACTTTCCTAATCATTCTCCAAAATTTCTGGAAATGAATGTTATTTGTTGCCTGTATCCATTTGCATATTTAAATTGCTGCTGTTTATTTTTACTTGCATCAAAAAAAGCTTTCCTTCTTCTTTCAATGAAAATATTCCTCTTTCATTTGCTTCTGAGTGACACTCTCAACATCTTTCTATTTGACTCTGCATACAGCTTGGATGTGGTTCTTTTTGCATATTTTCTATGCATCTTTCCAAATGCTGAACACTTATCTTTCTTTCTCTCGTGGTCATACCCACAATATTGGCATTTGTCTTTTGTTACTTTTAATAAGTATGTATTGTCAATCTCTAAAGCTTCCTGTTGACTTTCAGACTTGTTGAAATTCTCAATCATTTCCAACTGTTGTAAGAATTTCACAGAAGCATTCAAAATAATGTTTCATAATTGAAGTTGCTCAAGCATTTTTTATCAATGCTTTTCATTGTGTAAACCTTTGATAATTCTCATTTTTATCAACTCGTTCTGTGGTTTGTTCTTCATTCCCAAGTTTTTCAAAATCACAGTACCAGCTAATCTCTTTTAGCTTGTGTACATATTTAATGACTAGTTCACTGGGTTCTTTTTCATGGGTATAATTTTTGCCTAATCTGTCATGACCAGCCTCTTTTTGGTCACATGTTCTTTAATATAATTTGATTTATTTCCTTCTAATTTCAGATGAGCCATTATTGAGATTTTTCTGATTGCCTCAACTCCTGCAGTATCCATAAAAAGTTCTATTACCTCATTTTCTCCTTTTGCTTTGTTGTCTTTCAACTTCTTAGTTTTAGTGCTTGCATCAAACCAAGCACCTCAACTATGTGTCCACAAAATTAGGGTTCTCTAGGGCTAACAGGCATCCTATCAGTTGCTTGCTATCAGTAATGAATTCTGTCTCTCTCATGACTACTTAGGCTTATATATATGCAAAGATCACACCCTTACATATCATTAAAATAACATAACATTACTCAAGGCAATCTTTACATTCATTGTCAAAGAAAATTATTTATAAATACAATGGCAATTTTATTTATTATTAGAGTAATTTTTTTTTCAAGATCAGCAAACTTATTATATATAAGAAATTCGATCATATTTAATGATAAATTGAGATTCATCCTATCTGAATAGATTACTTAAAATGCTAACAGTAAATTATAGATGGTATTCTCTGCTTAAGTTTACACCCATCCTTTTCCAGCTCATTTTTCAGAACATACTTTTAAGACCTGCTGTAAATAGTTTGTGAAATTGTATCTGCTTGTCTCACTCTTTCAATCTTTATTTAATATGTCTTTATATAGTTGAATCATTGTAGCATTATTATTATTATTATTTATATTCTCAATAATTATATTTAGTTTTCATGAATACTATGTTCTCTTGCTTTATGTTCTATCAAGTCAAATGCCTTTTCATAGCCAACTAAAGGTAAGCAAAGTGGTTTGTTAATTTTTGTTTTTTAATCAGTTTATTGTTTGTAGATATGCCATTGTTCATATAACTAGTTTTTAGCTAGATATTTGTTAGTTTGTTTGTAATTACTTTTATAATAATTACTAATTTACTAGTGCAATGGTTGCTAAAGTCTTTTTTACTCTATTTTTTATAAAATAGGAATATGATTCTGAGACTGAAATTTTGGGGTATTTTTCTTGATTGTAATTTTCATGTTGGACTGTTCCTTTTGTTTACAACCATACGTTTTGCTTTCTTACAATTGATGTTTAGTCCTTTCTTCTTGGTTTCCTTTACAACATTCTGTAGTTCTTGTTTCCTTTCTGTGTCTGCTGTCAACACTGTCATCTGCACATATGCTGTTAAGATTGTGGCAGGACTTCTAATTCTCTCAGGATTGCTTCACTGTAAAGGTTGAATAGGTCTTATGCCCTTTTCAATTTTTGTATATTTACTGAATTCATTTTCTATCCATATACAAGCAATTTGCTCTCAGTATAAGTTCTGGATAATTTTAATATCCATCCCAAATATATCAAAGCTGACCTAGCAGTTCTAATAGTTTTTTGTATTGTGCTTTATCAAATGCTTTTGCATAATCTATAAAACTTAGACATACATCCTTTTGCATTTGTATTACTCTTTCTGATATTATTTTGAGCATAAATATTGCATTCCCTGTTCCAGTGTATTTAATAAAACTGCACTGTTCTTGTCCTCTTTCCAGTCTAATTCTGCTGTCTACTATATTCATAAAAATTCAGATGATAAGTTTTATGTGTCTCATTAGGCTGATTGTCTGATGGAGTTCACTTTGATCAGCACGTCTTTTTATGCAGTGCTCTGAAAATGGTTCTATTTTGGTCTTCCAGTATAACATAACTATTGTATATTTTGTTTATTATATCTGTAATTTTAGCAATGCTGAAAATCATCTAAAGCTGCCAACATCTCTATTACAATTTCATCTTGTCCTGATGCTTTGTTCTTGTTCAATTTGGCGAGTACAGATTTCACTTCTGATTTTAATATTTCTAGTCCTTTGATATTTCTGTATTGTGGGTTGTCCTCATTCATTGCGGAAGAGTTTTCCAATGTATTTGTTTCATTTGAGTATTTTTTCCTTCTCTATTATCAGTATTCCATTCTTGGATTTTATGCATGCTTCTGAGGAAGACATCTTTTGTATTGTTAGTCTGCTTATGCATATCTATTTTATCTGTAATACTCTTTCTTTCTATATTTGCACACTTTTCATTGAGCCATTCCTCTTTTGCTTGTCTGTATATGTTCCTAATTTCTTTGTGCAGTGTCCTATATTCTATGGCATACTTAGTAACACCAAAATTAATCAAAAACACATTTGTTGATATCATTAAGCAAGAAAGCATGATTAATTTTTTCTAATTTTTAGTATTTCTATCTTTTTTTCGGTTGCTTAGCAAAATTGTCTACAATTTCTATTTTTTTTTAATATTGCCTGTAGGTTTTTTGCATAATTACTTTCATCTTTTGTGCTTTATGGTAGTTTGCTGAGCAAGGCTTTTGAAAAACTACTAATTTTACATTCCAAGAGAAAATATTTTTATATTCTTTAGCAGGAATTGCGACATTTTTCATACCATTTGACATAGTGTGTGTGTGTGTGTGCACATCATAAATGTATAAACAGCCAGAAAATCAACCAAAACTAGAATTGATAACTACCATAAATGGTAATGTCCGACAGATCTGATGCAAAAATAAAATCAACATCATGTCCAACAGTGAAACTGAAAAGATGCCCTCTGTCCAGAACTGTTCAATACAGGCTGTATCCATCAAATTACTTGCTTTCATTGAATCCAAAATGCAAGTGCAGTTTTTTGTCAGGGAAGCCCAGCTCTACATTGCAGGCATCAAAGGAGCATGACAAAATAAAAAAAATGTGTCAAAAGGATGTTTTTTTCTCTTGACACCACCATTACTGTATTGTTGTTCATATATTTTTATAATTTTGTTAATATTAAATTAATCTTGTAAACAAACAATTTAACAACTAAATAGTGTGTAACATTTTTGTTATTAAAATTCTAAATATAGTTTTTTCAAACCCTAAACATTACCAAAGGTGACAAGGGACTATACAGTAATAATAGTGATGCCAAAAAACTATCCTTTTATCACACCACTTTTTATAACCTTACTAAAAAATAACCCTCATTTATTTATATTTATCCAGGAAATGTCAATCAAAAGCTCCTGATATCAATGTTGGCCTTCATAAAACATGTGAATAAAACAAACCTAAATGGAAGGCTGTATAGGTAAATATGAAAAAACATTAAATATATAATTTTTAATTTTTTGAAGTACCTAGTAGGAACTGATAAGCTAATTTAAAAAACAAAACAAAAAGCAACATTAATCTCACCATACCATACCTTTTGTCACCTATATTGCACTCAGTAACCCCTTCCTTGGGGGTTTTAAGATTAAGAAATGTCACCATTTTAAAGGAAGAATATTTTCTCTGTTAAAATGGTTGCTATATGTAAGCATATTAAATATGTTTTTCTTTTAAATGAACTGCATTTATCACAAATTGTAGGTAATTCAATTACTTGAATATATAAAAGTAAATCTGCTTTAGTATTTCTTAGTTCACTCATTATGTTTTTGTTTTGTTTTTTTTCAAAACTCAAAAACCAAAATCTTTCTCTTTATGAAAATTGAATTTATAATGTACAAAAGTTTTCTTCAGACTGTTTCACCCTTCTTTTTCTTTGCTAACAAAATTCAAAATGATTTAATAAAATTACTTACAGTGGGAGGAAACATATATTCATGCACATACAAATTTTGAATTTATTGTATTTCCAACTAATGAATGAACATACTTTTCATATAATTAACTGTACACGGATGCATAATAACTAAATATGCATAGAAAACAGAAAATTTTGATTTAATAGAAATAAATCCCACTTATACATGTTAAAGGATGAAAAAAGTATTTGTACAATGCAAATTTTAGATTTTAAAACTTTTAAATTGCTTTAATACTCTAGATTATTCAAGTGGAATATTTTAGAATGTTCCAATAAGGTTATCAGTAGTTATGTTTAGCCTAAAAAATACAAACAAAACATTCTGTAATTGATATTTGTGCAAAAAAGTTTTCATTATGGCAAGAAGTAAAGAATTGCCAAATTCACAAAAAGAACTGATTGTTAAGCTCTGGAAAAAGGTAAAAGTTGCAGGAAAATCTGACAACCTGAGTATTCTATTTATTACCATTAGTTCATACATTGCAAAGTATAAAAACTTGAAACTGATTGGATCTTCTAACAAGATAATGATCCTAAGCACACTTCAAAATCTACGAAAAAATGGCTTGCTGAAAATAATGTAAATATCCTGAAGTTGCCAAGTCAGTCTCCAGATTTAAACCCAATCAAGAATCTGTAGCATTATTTGAAAATTCAAATCCAATTGAGAGCTCCAACAAACATCCCGGATCTGAAGACCATATCCAAAGAATGGAATAAAATACCAATTAAATTTTGCAAATCATTAATTGAGAACTACAAGAAGAGGTTGGTTGCTGTAGAAGTGAATAATGGCTATTCTAAAAAGTATTAAATAAAGATTATGTCTTCTTTTTTGTATTATACAAATACTTTTTTTACTCATTAAAATGGATATTTAGGATTTATTTCTATTATCTCAAAATTTTTTCTGTTTTCTATGCATCCAAGTACAGTTAATTATATGAAAAGTATGTTTATTCATTAGTTGGAAATACAATAAATTAAAAATTTGTATGTGTATGAATATTTGTTTCCCCCTACTGTAGCTAAAAAGAAAAGTGAAAATATTGGTTGTTTTATAAGAATAACTGTTTAAAATTTCTTTTTTTTTTTTTTTTTTTTTTTTTTTAAAGACTGGAGCAAAAAATCAAGGTTTGAAGTAGCTAATTATATTTATCTTAAAAATATGAACACTTTAGTTATAGAAGAGGTTACTATATTGACTTGAGCACAAGAAATTTGTAATTTATAAGGTACTATTCATGGGATTCTAGTTGAATGAAGATAACACAAAAACAATTTTTAGGAATATTTTCAGAACAACGAAACTGATATAAATTTCCAAAAAATAGTTTTAATTATCTACAAATGGGGTTGTAAATTCACTAAAAAAGTTTGTCATAGAATTTTGAGGCAACCAATATTGTATTAGTCTTATCCTTTATCTTAAAATATAAGTGAAAAGTGAAAAAACCTTGTCTCCCTTAAATTCATCGATATTTTCTGATTAGGTATTGTGCATACAGGTTTGTTAAAAGTCTCCTGGAAATAAGCAGCAACAGTGTTTATTCAGAAATTGATTATATGTCTACAAGTGGTGGGGGTTACAATTACTACATGAAGGTTAGAAGAAGATGTGTTGCAACATTTTTCTATGAACTGCCCACAATTAATACCAAACCCAAACTGATGTAAACTCTCTCTTTCCACACTTTATGGATACCAACGGAGTATCAACAAAATAATATGTTAAGCAAAATTACTCATAAATTTTGCTTGCTCTGAATACATTTGTTTAAAAAAAAGTGTCGGCCAGCTAACATCAAGACAACCTTCAAAAGCTGGACGACACTTCGCAGATATCTCTCCCAAGTAAGACCCCCCCACCCCCAGAAGAGAACATGACTAAAGACTGTGTGTACACTATCCCATGCAGCTGCAGAAAGAAATATAAAGGGGAGACAGTCCACCCTGCTTCAAAGTAAGACTTCAAGAACACCAGAAAGCTGTAACATGAGGGAAAGTGGAAAAATCAGGCGTGGCTGACCACATATGGAGAGAAAAGGGAGATCACTGCCCTCTGTGAGATCAAGTTGAGATCATAGACAAAGAACACCATTGGATAATTTGTAAACTTAAGGAATCAGCACATATGCTAGGCCACAAAAATCTCCTGAGCTGACCAAGCATAGAAATGAATACAATATGGGAACCAGTAATAAGGAGTGCCAGAGAAAAGCGGTAATAACCACAAAAATCGCAATATGAGCGCTGGTAAAAACATGAATTGATAACAGCAAAAATTGCAATATGATACCCAGAAATTCATAAACAGATGTCCTCAAGGACACATGGCACAGTGGATAGAGGCGTTAGATCCAGTGACAGGACCCAAAGAGTGTGAGTTCAATACCCGGTTATAGCGTGATCAACAATCTTGGAGAGGGGAATTAACAGGAGATAACTGATAACGGACATCCATTAAATGATGGCACGTGTAACTAGAACAGTCTACCCCAGTGAGTGAAATAAAAGGTTCAGTTCAACATTCCAACCACCTAAAGAAGGCTGGAGCATACAACGGCTGAAATGTAAGAAATATGGCGACAAAGATGAGGATAATAGTCTGAATAATGTAAATAGTGTTCTAATGGTCAAGTCAATTCACTGAACAAAACTAAAGGTGAAGTAGGTGAGGTTGGATATTTACTTATTGTGAATGATTTAATACATTTTTATTAAGTTAGACATTGATTCAAACCTGGCCTATTCTCAGCCAACTTCATTTGTTGTAACTAATCAACATTTTTAATTTTTTTCTAACAATTTACTATATTCCCCATTCAAATTTAATCAATAATTTTCCATTTTGTTCATTCTTTTTGTAGCTAGTAAATTTGGCATTTTCAATAAAATTAATTTCCTTTTCTACTTCAAATTTTTTAACAGTTTGTAACCTTTTGTTATTGTTTTCAAACAAATACATCACTTCCAAATGATCCAGCATTAGGTTTTCACTTCTTTAAAACATAAGGCTACTGTGTAATTGGTTTTACCATGTAATTTTAGTCCTGGATTTTAAGGTTAGTTTATTGCTTATTGTAATGAAAACTTGGAGTCTAGTTCGGCTTAATGAGTCTTTCCATTTTGGCTAAGATGACATGACTAATTTATATAAATCATAAGACAGGGGAGGTAATCAGGTTGTCTTACCACATTCTCCCTTGATTTGTTTTCTCCTAGTCCAACACAAAATCATCCAGGTGACTGGGTCACTTGACAGTTCTCTGGGATCATCTTGGTGGCATCTGATCTGTGCTTTCAGGTGTTATAGGAACAGTCAGGCAGAAGTATTATGTCTCATATTGTTTTTGTCTTCTTCTTGGAGTGGGACACTCTGATTCTGAAAGCTGATTATTAGAGTCTGTGATAGTATGCTCTTGTTTTGAGGGATCTGTTCTGGTATCGACCTCTGAATTGTCACTATCAGGCCTTGTTCCTCAGGAGAATCCAGTGATATTGTGTCATCATTACTATCAAAAGGGAGAGATATTGCATAAAGTGGGTTTACCTCAAGTAGTTCAACCTTACTCACAAGAGAATCACACTTGGTTTGTCAAACATTGTTTCTAAGTAAAACAGTACCTGGCTCTGAGAGCCAAAAAAGGGAGGGAGATCCTGGCTGAACTTTGTCTTAGAAATTTTAAAAACCTTTTGTGAAGTGTTGCATTAGTTATTTTACACAATAGTGTTCTTATAGTGTACAGAGCCTTGGTTATTATGTCTTCCCAATGTCTAATTGGAAGGTTTTGGTTTTCAAGTGCTATTGTATTATGCCATTGTATCTCTCACACTGTCCATTCCCTTAAGGACTGTATGGGGTAGTCCAGTGTATGACCATTGTTGCACTTACATCTGGACAGGGAAAGGTTAAAGGGAATTTTAAATATTATTTGACATTTAGTTGATATTTGTTTCAGGATTTAGATGGAAGAGGGCCCTTAAAGTCCACACTCAGCCTCTCAAATGGCAGTGTAGCTTTTTACTATGGCTCCCTGTTTGAGTTCATAGAACCTTGGTTTTATTCAAGTGCAAATCTGACAACCGTTTTTTATTCATTTCATGTTCTCAACTGAAAAAGGAAAATTCTGGCTTCAGACTACATGCATCATCCTCATGATTCCTGGATGACAGAGATTGTTATGAACTTTTTGTAGATCTTTGGTGCTGTTTATTGATTACTCTTGGCAGCATGTCCACTGTTGCATTTTCCTTTCCTGACTGATAGAAAATGTCAAACGAAAAACAGGAAAGCTCTAAACTCCATATCATTATCTTTTCATTTTTTATTTTGATTAACATCTTGGGCTTAAACATAAAAGAAACTGACTTTTGATCAGTGATTAATTTAAAGCAGTAACCAGTTAAGAAATGTCATCATTTTTTTAATGTATCAACTCTAGCATAAGCCTACTTTTTGACAGCTGAATGTCTGCGCTCAGATTTGACAATGTTCTGGAAAAGGACACTACAGGGTGCTTGGATTGTCTTAATGCAACAGCTATGGCATGGTTGGAAGTGTCAATCTCTACTGCTAGGGGAATGTTAGGATTCACCGAAGTGATGGCTGAGTTGGCAATATCTCTTTTTAACCCCTCAAAGGCTTTAACTGCAGAAGAAGGTAAACGAAATTTGGTAATTTTTGTAAGTGGGCGTATTTTTTCAGAAAAGGAGGGTATTCACTGAGAATAATGAGCGAACATACTCATGGTTCGTGTTGTAATGGAATGTCCCACACTCCCTATCGCCTATTGAGGACTGACTGTATCAGTAGATATAGATATATAATGTGCACATGATATACCTGGTGCACATGCTTTGAGAATTACTAGCCTGCTAACCAATTCCCTGTATTTCAGTTGTGTATTCTCTTTTACAATAAATTTCTCTTTCTTTCATCTACACCCATGTTGCTGTTCCTTTCACTCAAGTACCATCTTTGTCTGTTTGTAACCTCTTTAAGGATACAACAGTTCATTGCAAGGTGGTTATGGTGTTGGGAATAAGTAGTTTTAGTAATGGTTTTAGCTATTCAGGATTCAGTTTCATGATTCCTTCACCCACAATATATCCAAGTAATCTGATGGTTGTCAACCCATAAGAACTCTTGTCATGGTTGAGTGTAAGATTATATTTCTTGACAGCTGCCAAAAACCGTTTTAGGTTGCGATTGTGGTCGACTCAGTCATGGTCATACACTATCACATTACCTATGTAGGCAAAGGTGCCTTGTAGTTTTTCTTCAAGAATTACTTTATCAAGAACCCTCTGAAAACTGGAAACCATGTTAGTGACCCCAAATAAAATCCGTTGGAACTGATAAAGTCATCTGCAAGCTTCTAAAGCTCTATAAGGCTTATCTTTAGGGTCTATAGCTACTTGGTGGTAAGCACTCCTTAGGTATACCATGCTAAATATTCTGTATTTGGCAATCTTGTTTATCATCTCGTCAATATGGGGGGTATAGGGTATGCATCCAGGAGGGTGTACCTATTTATATTTTGGGAGCAGTTTATGATCATCCTTTTTTATTATTATCAGAGGACATTATTAATACTTGTGTCCTCTATGATGATCTGCTTTCTTCAATTATTATTATTTTTTTTTTTAACATTCTTGTTACTTCTGCTTGAATAAACATTTTGCCTTCAAGAGAATATTTTTGAGCTTTGGTGGCCACTGCTTTACAGTTTTTGGTTAAGTTTTTGAAAAGAGAAGGGTATTGTACATTTATAGAAGCCAAGCCACAAATTTTTAGTGCCTCCCAAAAAGGAGATTAATATTGTTTGAGGAAATCACAGCCCAGTATGACATCACAGCACAGATTTGGCATCACAAAAAATTTGGTGTTAGTGTAGTTAGTTTGAGTCAACTTAGGGTTAGCCAAAATATATCTTCTAACCTGTGAAGATAGTAAAGCATTTGTCATAGCCACTTATTATACAATGAACAATTTTAAATCTGTTTCTTTTTGCAATATCAGCACTAATAAAACTCTGAGCTTCTAGTGTCGACTATAGCATTCATTTCTACCCTGTTTATTTTCACTGTTAATATAGCCTTTGGAAGACATTTCCGGCTTGCAGTTGATATGATGCTAGTTGCAATAGGAGCATTCAAACCAGGTGAAAAAAAGCTTGATTGACAAACCTTAGAGAAATGTCCCATCATCCCGCAATCTTTGATGGATATAGTTCAATTCTAATCCATTTATAATGGAGTCACTGATAAATTCGTCCTTTGCCTGATCTGCTGTCATTGCTTAAAAGCCTCAAAGATACTGTTCTAAACCCTCCTCAGCGGATTGTTGGGTAGTTGCTAATACATGCTGGGCAAGGATTATGTTTTGTTTCTTCACAAAAATTCTATCCAAAATGTTCATGGCACTCTGGTAAGTTTTGCAGTGAGAAATATTGGTATATATGGCTATGGAAATGTGATGCAGGTTAAGTCTATTCATATCAGTTATAGGAGTGGATGAACTGTTTTCTAGTGCTAAGCAAGAATCCTTCGAATAATCGTTTCCAATATTGCCAAGCGTCAGTAGAAGATGAGTCTTCAGAGTCCAAGTCAAGAAATTCTGGTTTATGGTATTTGTCCATAATTATGTTCAATAAATGGTAATGGAAACTCAGAGTCTAGTTCAGCTTAATGTCCCTTTATGAACGTAACAGAAGAGTCTTTCCATTTTGGCTAAGACGGTGTGACTAATTTATATAAATCATAAGACAGGGGAGGTAATCAGTTCATCTTACTACATTCTGCCCAGATTTGTTTTCTCCTCGTCCAACACAAAACTTTGTGTTAAGAGTTGAAAACCATTTTTATATAAAAATCTATATTCTGTTGATATCATTAAAAAAAAAAAGTTTCCATTGAAATTCTGGGGGGTTAAACATGGCAGATTTGAGCCTTAGACCACTATTCAATGATTAATAAATCCAGATTTATTTTCAATATCTAAAGTTTGGTAGTATAATAGTCATTTGTATCTACTTTCAGAATATAATTGGCTTAATTACTTGAAACTGTTGTAATGGCTGCTACAGGGTGCCAAAATCCTAAAAAATCTCCTATTCTAAATTTTTTTTCTTATTTTAGGACCACACTGGAAAATAATTGAAATATTTAGTCTTTCATTATTATTTATTTGTAATGTATTCCTGGAATAAGTTGCATTTACAATGTTTCAAAGGTTGATAATGCCTCAATCTCAAAATATTAAAGTTTGAATATGACTCCAAATTTAGAAAAATCCTCAAAATTGGCTCAATTCCCTACTTTGAATGCCTATAAAATTAGAACTATAGTTAGGAGCTGAAATTTTCAGGGTTAATTAAGTGCAGTGACTACATTCCGGCAATTTGAAAGATGCCACCTTTCAAGCTTGGTTCACTATTAGCTGGGGTGCCTCATTGGTTCAAATTACATCCATATTCAATGCAAGATGTGTAAGATCCAGCAGCTCAGTTCAGCATTCTTTAGCTTCCATGGAATATGAAAGCAAGAGACACACCAGGGTGCCTCCTATTAATACTGCAACACCGGACACAATACCTCACCTTGATTCATGACATCACTAACTGGATCTTGAAGGACTGGCAAAAATGTGTCTCAGTCATCACAGTTCAAGTTGTTTCAGGGTGCTAGTAGGATTTGAGTGTAACAGAGACCCCATGAGGCCATGAACTCCAGTTGTTACTATACAAGAAGGCACCATACAAGTTGGTGGCACTTCCATCATGGCATGTGAGGTGGTCACATAGCTGATAGGGTAACTTCCACTGGAGTTTCTCTAAGGTTCAGATCACTGTACTACCAAGCAGATAATGTCAGTCCAGAAAAATGTTTAGCTCTATCACCCAAGACATGGCTATACATCACCAAAAGCTGGCATTGTTTTCCTAAGTATAGACTATATAACATTTTAACTTAGATTAAGTTTCATTAGTTCTTCTACCTAAAAAAAAAAATTCTTTCAACCAGAATATCTTTGACCTTGTTTGACTGAATAAGTAAGCTTTGACAAGTGAAATAATATTCCACCAGTATTTGTTTCATTTAAGACAAATGTAATAGCCAACTAGTGATTGGAGACTCAGGTCACTTTTTTTGTAAATGAGAGGAATAGATTTAAGGCATCTAACAATTTAAACTTTGTACTTAAAAATAAGTATATATACAAGGTTGCCTTGCTAAAACATATTCTGATACTGTTAAAAGTTTAATTCTGATATGAAATTTTCATTGTATAATGTTCAATCTATATAATTCAATTCACTACTGAATTAAGAACATTGCCAGAAAAAATATGTAAAATGAACAATTTTTTCATTAGGTTACAAATTTATTGATCTATTTAAAGTTTCACTCATGAATAAGTACACTCCTACTAATTATTTACTAAAAGTTAATTTTCTTCTTAACAAAACATATCAACATTTTATTTCTCATTGAGCATTATACAGTATAACATATTATGTATTATTTGTTGCCAAATTTTATAGCAGTGAAACTCTGTAACTGAAAATATGAATGTTGCTGTTAAAAATAAGTTTCCCTCTTTTAGTGGATTATATATAGAAAGCAAGGAGTAGTGACACGTGGTCTGAAGATTACTTGAGGCCTGAAACTGATAGTCACCATATAGTACTAGTTTCTATGTCCACACCTGTAGATAGATAAAAATGTTAAATTAAAAAAATATTTTGGCCAGATTTTAAGAAGTGGATCATGTGAATATTTCAGCACCACTTCATATTTAAAAAAATACTTGTATGAAAACTTGTAACTGTTTTCATACTTTATTTTAATCATCTTTGAATGATGGAAAAATGCATATCCAGTCATTTTTAGTTACATTTTTTTTGTATTACAAATCCTTGATTGGAGTCTTCCAAATTTCATCCATGACAGCCTCCACATAGAAACCAATCAACCTCCATTATACATAAGGTTTGAAAGATTAGCCCTACAATACTCATTAAAACTTCAAAGTAATCCAAATAATTCAACACATAAATGAACTTTCAAATTATAATATACACACGTTTACTAATAAATATCCCCTTCTTTTGACACTAAACCATAGAAGCAATCACATAAATAAACAAATTCGCCTACATCATAGCTCCTCTTAACATTATCAAGTCACCTCCATGGATACTTAAATGTAATCTAGATCTAATAGTAATTCAACACCACAAATAACATTATAAATAGAAGCCAATTTGCCAAACTAACACACAAGTGTACTATATGGCTTGATGGCTCTAAAATCTCAAATAAAATGGAGCTAACCACTATATTTTATTTTAATTATCTCTATGTATAATCTATGTTGCAAAATTTTGATTTGCAAGTGGAATGAGCAAGCTGAGTTTAAATTCTGTTTTAACCTGTTGCATCCACTCTTGCACTAATGCTCTTGGAAAAGGCACCAATTTCCCATGAAATACCATGGTGTATTTCTTATAGCCTCAATCCATGTTTGTTAATACTGAGCACAATGGTGTCTTTATAGCTATACTTTCTTGTCTATACAGTATCTAAGAGGTTTGTCCACAAAATATTACTATTTCTATTGGTAGGATGCTAGTGCATTCTACAAGTGTTTGATCAGATTCCAATTTTTCTCAAACCATTGACATGACCTTATCCATAGGAACTGGGAACAGACTATTATGTATATTGAATGAGAGTATGTTTAATCATTTCTAAAAAGTAGGCTGCATTTTTTACATAGCAGTACCTGTTTTATTCTACGATTAAATCATCTCCCTTTAGTAATCTTCATGTAGGTAAAGAACCTACCCAAAGATTACTAAAGGGAGATGAATATCATTTACTATATTCTAGCAGGATTTTAATGGATCTACAAGAATGCATTAACATGGATTCGGAAACAAGTGTCTCCTCTTCTTATCATTTAATTACAAAGTCATAAATAAATAAAATACCAAAGCAAGATGTATTAATGAATTTTGCATGTATCTGCATCACATTTATTGAGTACCACTGTATCTGACTAACAGGCAATTCATTGCTTCAATGCTTATCGCCATTTTCATGGCAGATTTTTCAAGAAAAATGATCACTGAACAAAAAACATTTATTTCATGCCCAAGTTTTATGTTTCAATTTCAAACATATATTTGTGATTTTGGTTCTGAAAGTGACTTTAAGCATTTTGAGGTTTCGGTTGGTGAAGCATGTTACTACTAGTTAATATAGAAACAAATTTGAGAAAAGTAGCCAAGTATCTTTTATCTCTAAAATAAAAATTGTTTTGAACTTGTAGAATCTGTCAGTTGATGCTTTTATTAGATAATCTATGCCATCCAGTCATTTTTTTATGATTTTTTATAGAAATAATATTCATATTGATTGATTTCGTAATGTACTATATAACTCTTGCACTTTATAGGGAAGTCCTGTTCACTTTTTTTATCTATGTGGGTGGGCTGAAAAGTTAATAAATTATGAAGGAGTGATGCTAGAACTTTGAAATCTTGCATGCATTACTTTCAATTGCTCTTATTAATAACTACACTGTGTCTCTCCAGGTAAACTGTTATCTGACTTTTCAAAGATTTTTCATCCTGTTGGTCAAAAAAGTCAACAACAGCAGATATGACGTTATCATCACTCTGATACTGGTTCTGAGCCAAGTGCTTTTTCAAGTAGGGGAACAGATGGTTATTAAATCAGGAGAATAGGCAGGGTGATCAACCAGTTCAAAGCCACAGTCACGCATAGCAGCTTGTGTGCTGGAGCATTGTCCTGATGAAGCAAAATCCCTTTTGTCAGTTTTCATGGGCATTTGGTCTTGATGACCTTTCGTAACTGCCTCAGCAAGTTAGCATAGATGGTGTGGCCCTTTTGAAGATAGTCAATAAACACAATGACTTTTACATTCCAAAAAATTAGGCCATCTTCCCTACAGATGAAACAACCATGGCCTTCTTTGGAGCCGATAAGGAGGGGGTGTTTCCCCTGTGTGGATTGTCTCTGACTTAAAGTGATGAACCCAACACTCATCCTTGGTTAGGAAATGTTCAAAGAAACCAGCTAAATCTGCTTCAAACAATATCAGATTTTCCCATGATGCAATCAGTCTGGTGTGCTTTTGATTCAGGTGTCCAGAAACCTTTGTCATGTCAAGTTCATTGTGCAGAATATTCTCAACTTTTTCACAGAATATGCTAATAGCATTGTCTATTTGACCAATTTGCTATGTGGTGAACATGGGTCATCTTCAAGATACCCCACTGCTAAATTCCACTGCCTACTTTTGCACTGTTAATAAAGCTGGAGCATCACCCCCTAATGTATCAACCTTGTCAAATTTTCTCCATTTTCAAGAGAAGTTACTACTAGTTACTTTTCAAGTATTCTTTGAACAGTCAGATGTAAAAACACCCGGAAAGAAACAATGCAGTTATTAATAAGAATAGTTGAAATTAATGCATGCAAGATTTCACAACTCTAGCATTACTCCTTCATAGTCAGCCTATGATTCTTTTCAGCCTGCCCTCAAAAACCCACACATGTAGTTAGAATGTAAAAAAATGTAAATTGTTTTATAAAAATCCATATCACTTACTAGATTAATTATGACATTACTCCATTGAATTTTTACAAGGCTTGCCTTAAATTTTATCCTTTTTTTTTCAGATTAAACCATTAGTCTGTTCAACTCTGAATTCTATTGCTTCTTGAAGAAAATATATTACTGATAAAACATGAGTGATTCCCAAAGAAATTCTATTGGTTCTATGGACACACATACCCTGTCCACCATAGCTGATAATTACAGTGACAGTTTTGAATCAGAACCAGATCCTGAGCAAAATCTTGAAATCAAACAAACACCCTACAGAAAAGGTAAGAAACAGAACATTATGTAATCTAGATCTGGCTCCATGTTAATTTCTGATTAATTCTTAAGCTTAGATTTCTAGCTTTAAAAGTTTGTTGATAATTCTAGCATCAAAATTTATTCAAGTTAACAACAAAATTCCTCATTCAGCTACATTATATTATTTTGTTCATTAAGTCACTAGATTCCATGAATTAAGCCATATTTTTAAAAGTAGCTTAAATCTGCCCGATTTAAGCTTCTGCCACCACATAATTTAAAGACAATTTGATGTACATATGTCCGTACTTTCCATACAAACAATTATCTTTATTTCGTGGGTGACTTTCACTGGATTTCGCAATTAATTTTGATTATTCCAAAATTTATTTCCAAGTTATAAAAATTGTTATTGTACCAAAAAAATTAATCACAAAAAAATTGTAAAAAACAATCACTGTAATGAAAACTTGAGAATCCAAAATTTCAGGATTGCGTGTTCATATCCAGCCCAGAATGTTCTTAATTTGCTCATGGAGTTGGCCTGATTCCAAAATGGTGTATGTAGGGCTATGACCTCTAAGAGTAAAGTTGAAAAAGTGTGACACAGTGACACTGACATTCGCATTTATTATATAGATTATTGTTTGTCCCACAAAAAGAACAGTATACTAGAAAAAGTAATGAAAACAATCTTTGCTGTAAGATGCCTGGAAGGGAAAAAGTTCTCTTTTGCTAAATCCCCAACAAATTGTAATCAAATCTTAATATTAAACTTAAGTTAGGTCATGTTTTCTATAAATAATTCTGAAAAATATAACGTTTTTTTATCATTGAAATAAATATATGAGATAAAATAAAAATTCTTTCAGTGTTCCATCAAAATTTATTCAAATTAACAACAAAATTCCTCATTCAGCTATATTACATTATTTTGTTCAATAAGTCACTAGTTAAGTTGTAGAATCTGTACACAAGTCCTATGACTTTTTATTTTTTGCTTACATTTCCAAAGCTGTTAAGCCTTAAATATTCAGATAGTTTCAAAGACTTATTGCTGTCATTTTTTTTTAAATAAACATTACTGTTACTTCATATTTTACCTTGATTTTGTATATTTGAAGGGTTAAACAGAGTTTGTTGTGTAATGGCAGTATTAACTCTTCTGAAGATCAAATTTAATGCAGCAATAATAAAATGCTCTTAGAAATGTAAAATATAAAAATGCTATTGGGATAAAGCAGTGGTTCTCCAATGGTGCAGCTCACCTCATAGGTTTGGCAGAAGAGGATAGCAAGTGAGATGAAATGATTGAAAAATATTCAAAGATTTAGAAACAGTTTAAAAAATTCATATGCCAAAAAATAAATATGATTTTTAAAATTTTAAATATTATTATAGATTACTTGTAATTGCATGCATGAGTCCAAGTATAAATGATTATTGACTGATTTTATCATTTTTATACTTTTGCATTATATCATGTATTAAGAATATAGTAACTAGGGTCTGCAAATTGGAGGAGGGAGTTATCAATGATAATATTCTGACTTCAAATCCTCTGTTATCTTCCTTTAACCCTGTCTCTGTTTTTATTTTTAAATGTACTTTTTATCACATAAAATTTGGTGAGGTGCAAGTAAATTTTCATTCTGAAAATGCGGCCCAGAGGGAAAAATGTTTGGGAACCACTGAGATAAAGTAATAACCATTTTAGTACTATTATCAACAAAATGATTCAATCAACTATAATCAAGTAAAAATATTCTCACTAATTTTTAAAATGAGCACTTAGAAAAGCCAAATTTCAAAAATACATTTTCTATTATTATCCATTAAATTTTGTGCTTTACTGCTTTTTACAGGCTGAAACTTAAACATTAACCAAAAGATTTTTATCACTTCTCCAGGCAACTGGCATAAAGGCTTATGGTAATAGAGCTGAACAAATTTATTAACATTTTTTTTAAAACTTTATAAATTTATATGTTCTTTCTCTTTATGTATATATTTTCATCTTTTTGATACATAATACCAACATTTGTTTCTCAGAAAATGGAACTGTTTGGTGAGTATGAGTGGAGATATTGTGAAAATTTAACATGGCACTAACTAAATTTTCATTGTGTATTCCAAACACCAAGTACAAATAACACCATTTTTATATTATTATATTTTCCCTAAGTGATTCAGTGATATCATCACTCTTTTTTTAACATTAAGTTTTCATAGATTTAAATGTTGCTGCTCACAATTAATTTTCTATAAGTAACCTAAATTTTTCTCAAGTCTTCAGCAGGGTATAGATGATAAATTTATATGAAATCAATCTTGATAAATCAGACAGTAAAATGATATACATGTATAATTTTATCCAGAAGATATAATATTAGCAGTTGAACCAAACCATTTTTGACATAAAGCTACATTCATAAAGTTAGCCATGTTAGATTTTATTAATGGCTAGACACTGCAATACTGTGTTTTGAACTGTAGAAATGTGTTATATCCCTTAGACACACAACTTTGTTTTGTTAAATCAAAGTGAAATTAATTGGAGATATTTATAAAATTTTAAGTACACTAATATTTACTCAGCTACTCTTTATTAGTTTTCACTTTAAAAGGCTCATTCATTATTCTAAGAAGCATGACAATGCAAGAATCATCAATTTTTGCACCAAACATAGATACGTGTATATTTGCTCCATCTTGTCCTGTTTTGATTGATCATCTTTAAAAACTTCTTATTTGGGAAACCACTTTATATTAGGTACCACCAAAGAAACTATATATCTAAGGTTTAAAATTGTTTTTAAAGCTTTCATTTTACTTTTAGTTTAAAGCTAATAGATTAAATTTAATATTTCCAATCAGTAAAATACTTTGCTGTATTTCAAAACTAATTTAAATTGATTGGAAGGAGTTCCTTTTTTAAAATCATTAAAAATCACTGATTTTAGCCATTTTTAGCCATCTCTCAGCACAATATAATTCTCTTTATTAAAACATCTTTCAAAAATAAAATATACTTTTCTGAAGCTTTATTTGATAAATATTAGCTGTCTTAAAGTTTAATTAATCTGATTTGAAACAAATATTAGTTACTTTTAGTTTAAAATATTGCAGAAATGCATTTTTACTTGGATGTAGGTGTTTAAGGTGCTGAAAGTTATTGACAGCCTGACAGTTTTCTTAACAACCAGAAATTTAACTAATTTTTCCTATGTTAGACATATCTGTAAAAATTAGTTGATGAATATAATATGAATACCTTTTTTATACAATGTTTATGTAAGTGATCTGGAATTGCAAAGGAAATGTTTGTTGCAGATTATTTTTCACGTCATGGAATCATATGAAGAAACTATTTGCTAAATGGCAAAAGCCAATTTTGGACCTAGTTTGTTGCAGATCTCATCCACTTAACTGAAATAATCTAAACCAAACATTCACACAAAACAATTTGTGTGTTATATGTAATTTACATGGCTGATTTTGGAAAGCATCAGATGAAAAACCAGGGAGTTATGGCTGAAAAACAGGCTTTTCAAACATTTTTTGTGGGGAAGCAAGCAGGATTAGAACCACACTATCTTATTTATTGCATGAAGGCAAATTTTTTGTGACATTTTTTAAGAAAATCAGATAAAAAAATGGTTATTCAAGTTTTTATTTTAAATAGTACAAAAAACCTGATTTTTTCACAATTGTTTTGTGAAGCCATTGTCGCAGGAAAACTATCAAGCACTCTATGTAAAACTTGTAATATGAGCTATGTTCTGCATTAAGTGCAAAAAAACATCATCTCATCCAGTAAAAATTTTGTTTGTGTGTAACCTCACCTTGGTTTTTGCAAAAAGTTGTACCCACTTTCAGTTTTATCAATTTTTCGAGATAAAGAAATATCTACTATCATTTAAGATCTATGGATTGGACTATGAAAAAAATAGTTTTCACTTTTTTTTTTATTGCATTTATCAATTATTTCTCCAGAGCAACATGTTAAACAAAGCTAACTTTGATAAAAGCTTGTCTTTAATATGTGTTGTTCAATATATAAGAACACGTATATTTATTTCAATTCTTTTTTCTTACTCTCCTTCTTTCTTTCACCCTCTCTCTCACTGCATACATATAAATACATATATTGCACTTCCCCAAATTTGTAGTTCAATCACCAAACATCAGAATTTTTGGTAGAAATGATGCACTGTGTGTAATAAGTAAATAGGTAGAATAGCATGTATATTTCCTGGCTTTCAGTCATTCGTAATCAAGCCAAGAACTCCCTACCTCCATGTGTATATTATATGTGTGTGCATGTCTAGAAATTTAGATATCAATAAAAAATATATCTGTAAAATGACAATATGAATAAAGACAAAAGGAAAACTTCTCTACCATGTTTTGTCCTCTTGATAAAGTCCATCAGAGAATGAAACACATTGGTAAAGAAAACTTTTCTTTTTCTGATATATATATATATATATATATATATATATATGACTAGTAGTAAAAAAGAAAACAAAATAACGTTATAACTGGGAACACTTTTTCAACAAAATTGAAATTATGTTACTTTGCAATTAATAAATAAGAAAATGTAAGGGAATAAAATTCATACCAAATAATCTTTAAAATTAAAATATAATCTTAAAATAATCTTTGAATATAAATAATAATAGATAAAGAAATCGACAATAATGAGCCACTAGTCAAAGATAAACAAAATAAACATTACAAAAATGCTTTCCTCTAATTCTGAAAATTACAACCACTTTTGCAAAAACAACAACAGAGAAATAAATGCTAAATAGATTAGAATTATGCCATTATAATTAATTTAACAAATACAATACATTAAATGTTCTTAATATATTTAACTCTTAGCAAGATATCCTTACACTTGCTAAACAATATGAACAAAAGATTATACAAATATGTATATTAAATACTGCAAATAAATAATAATTTTACAAATATTATAATATAATAAACAAATTTATCTTTCAAATATTTTAAAAACAACAGCAACAATAATAATATTTTTTATTATTACAATTGTAATAATAATAATAATTATTATTATTATAATTTTAATAATAATAATAATAAAATATTCTCATATAATTAATAATAATTTTATACATTATTATTTTAAAAGTATAGCAATATATTGGCACATTAATGATGATCTGTTTACTCCGACATCCAGTGTAAAATATATATATATCCCAGGGCTCTATGTAAAGTACCAGGTTGAGAACTGGCACAGGCTAGTTGCCCTTGATAAGGGTGAAATGAGTCTCTCTGAGCTTCGGTTTGCATTGTTTTTAGTGTTGGTTTCATGATAAAAAGACTTCAAATGGGAAGGAAAACTCATGACAGCTTAACCTGGTCATTATATTGCATGTGTCTGCAGAGAGGCGTGTACTGGCTGGTATTGACTGTGATCCAGAGAGGTTAAACTCTGCGATAATAACACATGAGGACTGTTGTTCAGAGTTTCCGTGGTAAATCTTTTGCACTGTTACTTTTCATCGACAGATCCAAAAAGTGTGGATAGTCCAACACAAGCCTTCACCACTTGAAACAAATCATTATGTTGGTTTTCTGACAACTACATCTAATTAGTTCCACACATATCTGGCTACTGTGAAAAACTCTACGAAATAACATCAATTTCATCTTGGCACTTGGAATGTACAAATTCTCTAGGACAACAACTCAGCACCAGAAAGAAAAACAGATCTGGTTGCATTGGAGCTAAAGAAGTATAACACTGATATAGCTACACTGAGAAGTAACCATCAGTCAACTACACAAAACAAAAAAGAAAAATGACATCTAACAGTGTTCCTGCTGCATTTGGATACAATACCTTCTCCTGTACTGTTTGTGGCCTTTTGTGCAATTCTCAAGCTGGTCTCAAAAGTCATGCTCATCATAGACATGCAGATAATTAGTTCATGGGCAACAGAACCTCATACGTCAAACTCAGGAGAGTCTATCATATATACATATAGAGGTTTGTTTGAAAACAAGATGCAAGTTTTTATTTTTAGTTCAAACCATTTTTTTTTCTGTTTTGCAAGGAGAATTTGAATATAAATTGATAAATTATCTATTATTTTATGAATGCTTTTATCAAAGAATTTTCTGGGTGTACTTAGAGAGGTATTTCTTTTGTGATATTCAAGTATCGCAGTTTCATGCATCAGCTTGGGATGTATCATATTTTTTTTTTTTTTTTTTCTTAGTTGTGAAAATATTTAGTATGTTTGTTCATAAACTCAATGATTTTTTTTATACTTGGTTAATACTGTCAATATTTTTAGTTTTTTTAACAGTTTTTGCACTATAATATTTTTGCATTATTGATAAGTATTTGTTGGATTTCTTGAGTTGTTTAATGATATGTGATTTAATCAACCTCTTATCAGATAAATCGAAAGTTAGCCAGTACGATAATATAGTGATTGTGTAACCTATGTATGTGTTGTTTGAATTATTATTATTTTCCAAGTAGCCAACAAATTGATGGACAACATTGATTTGTTGAAGTTTTAATTTTATTTTTATTTCATTGTTGGTGGTGATCATATTCAAATTCTCCCCAGAAACAAGAAAAATGGTCTGAACTGTAATAAAAATAAATTAAAAAATCTTAGACAAAATACTTTCATTGGTCTACAGATGAAAGATTGTTGGTGTATTTGCCAAACATTAAAAAATTAAAGATAAGGTAAGATTGTTCAGCAATGATGGCTTGTCTAGATATGTTGCAAAAGTACATCAGACGTTTTCAAATGTGGCCTAACTTGAAGAAGCCTTTCTTTGAGTTTTGATAAGTTTAATTGCATAAACTCTAACAGTATGATTCCTTTCTGGTCCCAAAACACATTGGCCATCACTTCCTCTGGAGTGCATGCTGCGTTTAATTTCTTTCTGTTGATTTCTGGCTCATCATGATGAACCCAGGCCTCATTTTCTACTTTTGAACATGCTAATAATGTTTTATGTTAGAAATTTACAAATCAAGTTAGATAGCAAACATAGACATAGATGTGTGAATGTAGGTATTCAACTTCATATTCGAGACGGGAGGATAAACTCAAAGAAACAGACATGTTGTACTGTGTTAACACAGTGACTTATTTTATTTATTAGGGACAACACAACAATGTGCTGTCATAACAATAATAAAAACAAAGAAACTAGAAGTAGATAACTTTAAAGTGTTCATCTGAGTAAAGTGGAATTTTCAACATTTTGCAGCTTCAAAATCTCTTGGACAGCAACCACTCTTTGTTCCTTCATGGAGTCTGTATTCTAGGAGCTCACTTTTCATAAACCTTTCAATAGGCAAGAGGCTTCACTAAACTGTAGACACTACCATCTCTCATCTGAAGGCTTTCACAAAGTTTTGCAATGATTCTTCTATCAGCTTTATTGAGAGAATCATCTTGTTTGGCTTTATCTTCATTCACAGCAGGAGTTGGCATGCCAGTAAGGACAGATTCTCTTTTCTCTTTAGGATTGCTATTCATTCTACTGACCTATCTCCTTACTGTTATAAACAAGTGTGTTTCCTTAGGATCTCAATCCTGATATCACAGCACCATATAAATGTAAGCGGGGTTGTAAGGTGATTTTTATTTTAATATTGGTAGGGGAGTTATTTCTCTGTCTTTGACATTCTTAGTTACTCCCTTAGTGCCACACTTATTTAAGAGTGTAATGTCTAGCAGAGTTTATCTGTACCTAACAAAACTTGTTAAGCCATGGTTTCTGTTTGTTGCTTCACTTTTAATCAAATAGTTTGCATTTGCACATCAGAAATACCAGAGTATGATTAAAGGAATTTTACTTTTTGGCAAACAGACAGAAGAGTTAATAAAAGGACACTCAAGTGTTAAAATTTTAGATGATTTAGGCAACCTTTTGGTGTGAGAGTTCTTACAACCTGAGTATATGTGTTCTTCAGCTACATTTACATATGACAATAATCATTTTAAAGGAGTTTTTGTGACCATTAAATCTAATATTGCTTATGGCTGGCTTCTACCCTCTCATGCTACTAACTTTGTCTGCTACAAATGACTAGACTCTTTATCTAAGTTATCTCTCTCTAGTTCCAATGTGGACAAATGGAACCTTCTTCTTGTTCTGCTTTCTCTATCACCAATATGGATGATCAGACCCCTCCTTTTATTTTATTTTTTGCTCTGCTCTATAACCAATCTGATTTGGACAGTCAGAACACACTTTTATTGCTCTGCTGCTACTACTGCCTGCAAGCACTAAAAAATCGAGCATCACCTTTAACATCTCAGATGTTCTTCAGATGCAAAATATCTATTCTTATTAGTCTGAACTTTAGATTTCTTTCCAAGGTCCATGTGTCAACACACATCAAATTCTTAAGATAAAAAAACAAAGCGGATGAAAACCAATAATATAATCTTTTTTTGAATGTGGTAGTAGTGACCCAATTCTTTGCTTTTAATTTTTCCCAACCAAATTTGCACAAACACATCCCAATTTCATAAATGGTGACTATATTATTTATTTTATCACATTAGGGGAGACTGAATGAGAAATGAATATATTCCAGTCCAATACATATTTGACCCTTGGAGGTACCTAAAACTGTACTTCTAGCAATGTAAATTTAGAGTCTTGGTTTCTCGTTATTCTGACACTGCCTCTCATCTTCATTTTATGATTGTAATTAATATTTTTTTAACTATTCTTTTTTTATTTTAACCTCCTATTGTTCTATGCTTTAATTAGCATTTTCTTAATCTGTTACTTTAACCATTTCACTGACAGAAGTCACCATTTAAGAGTTTTATGCACTAATAAAACTTCAAACAAGGTTGTCACCATCTTATACTGTGCTTACATGAAATGCAGCTTTTCCATAAACATTCACTAATCATGTGTGAATGTTTACAGCATTTGCTCCTTCCAAAAGAAAAATAGAAATTCTGTGACAGCTATTTGCTTTCCACGTGTGTCCACAGGGGCAGCCATTTTGTATGAAGATTAAGGATAAGGAAAGTGAAAGTTACTCTACAAACTTTGCTTTTTATGGTTTATAGCTAAAAAAAAAAAAGCAGCAATTCTGACTAATAGTAAAGGAATAACACTATGGTATCACCTAGAAAAATATATAGTGTTATATATATAGTCAGGGAGTCATAATTGACAAACAAGTACAAAATTTATTTGCAAAGTTTTGTTCTAGAGAAACATCTTTGAAAGATGTGTGCAAATAAAAGTGTTTGTCAGACTTTGGTGATGAAGCTCTAAAGTCATTAGTGAAAAGCAATCCATAGCAAAGTACTCAGGAATTAACAACAATGTTGAACACATCACAATGTACCATATGCCAAAACTGAGAAAAGATAATTCAGTAAGCTGGGTGTTTGGGCTCCACATGCTCTTAGCAAAAAGAACAAAGATCATTTATTCATAATGACAAGTCTCCCTTCATAACAGAAAAATAACCTGTTCCTTAAATATATCATAACAAGTGATACAACAATGTTCAACACAAAAGGTAGTGGATTGGCAATGACAAATCTGCACAACCAAACCCAAAAATTGAGTCACATGGAAGAAAGTTAAGGTTGTGCATGTGGAGCAATCCTCAAAATATTATTCATTTATAAGTGTTAAAATGCAAAAAAAATACATATGTCCAGCAGTTGCAATGTGTCAATAAAAAGGTTGTTCAAAAAGCGCACTGCACTTGTCAATAGGAAAAATGCTTTCCATGAAAATGCAAGGGCACATACAGAAAAGATAACACATCTGATACCTGTACCATCTGATTATTACCTTTTTCAGTTGCTGAAAAAGGCTTTGATGAAGGAAACTTTCTCTCTTGAAAATCAGATTTAAGAGTTTTTGAAAAGCATTTTCACATCAAAACCTTTAGAATTTTACTATCAAAGAGCTTCCTGATAAGTGGCAACAAGTCATTGCAAATAATGGTGAATGTATAATTGAATAAAATATAATTATACTTTTCATTTTGGAGAATGAAGTTGATAGACAAAAACAGAAATTATTTATGATTCAATATATATTTGTGTAATTTGTAAAATATTTTTTCAAACGTCTCCAATTATAAAGTCCTTACACAAACACAGAATTTTTTCTATTTGCTTGAGAAATTTGAATGAAACATTTCCTTTCCTGTTATTTATTCCATAGTCAAAAAGAACACAACACAGTCAAGAAAGAAACAATCAATACACACAAAGCTGATGAGAATCACACCAACATATGAAATGGAGCAGAAGATTGTAACAGCCAAAAAGCTAAATAACAATGAACTAAGAAACCTGAATGCTGAGCTTCTAAGGCAGATTGAAAAGCAGAAAGAGGAGATTCGTATCTTGAAGAGAATGGAGTTTCGCCAAAGCAAAGCCCTGGAGAAGTTTGAAAATAGCAAAAGTCGGTTGCCAATGCTTCTTGAGTCACATAACAAGGAGATGCTTGGCATGAGGGAACAAATACGAACAATGAAAACCCGCTACAGAAAATCCCAAGAATCACTGCGGGAAGTGGAAGATGAACTGGAAAAAAGCAAGAATCGACTTAACAAGTACAAAGCTCTTGTAGATGATGAGAATCTACAAGAGAGAGCTGAATTAAGCAAACAACTCAGTATTGCTCAACAGAAGGTTAAAGAACTGGAAACAAAAATTCAGGTAATTCATGTCTTTTTTTTTTTAATGTTAATTAGTGATTTTTGCCTTGTATTTAGTACTTATAAATTTGTTTGAAACTGTTGAAATTGTAAACTGTAGGGTGGAGATAAACATTTTCCTATGCACAAGTTTAGTTGTGAGATACAAATTTCACATACCCATTACTTCTTGTAAAATATTTATATAGATATATTCTGTTTTTTTTATATAATTTATTGATTTATTGTAATAACTAGATGAACATTAAGTTGGAAGTCAACAAAGAATTGTTTAAATTTTAGTCAGTCAGTTACAATCTATTTTTGTTTTTGATTAATTTCATAGATGAAAATGTTTGTTCACATTTGCACATCATTCCAAAATAGCAAATATAATTCTGAGCAAATTTTCCTGGTTCTGGAAATTAATAAAAATTTAAGAAGTATTTGATATTGAGGGAAGCATGTTCAATTTTATTTTCATTAATGAATATGTTCTAAAGTCCCATCTGTATGTTACAAGACATTTTCATTGCTTTTTGCTCATTTTCCTATTGTTTAATGAATTCATGTATAATATCATTTTATGCTTTTCTCTTTTGTATTGTGATTTTAACAAAATACCTAATTTTTGAATAATATAAAACTGCAAATATTCACTAAGAATAAATAAAGCATAACTCCATAGCTTGTGACTGTTCATTGTAAACTGATTGACAAAATCACTGTGATGTAATGTGCCACATTATACAAAGCAACACTTTTGGTGCATGTGTCATGGATTTGCCTTCTGTGTTCTAAGCAATTATGATTTCATGATTCATGAGAAAGGACTATATAGTAATTCTCACAATTTAATTATATAGAATCAGAAGCTGAGCAAAACTATGATCACGAAAAGTAGACTATTCTGATATTATTAATAAAATAGAAGCAGAAGAAACAGTGAATGACTATGATTATCTGGATCTTTTGATTGTATCAAATTTTAGTTCTTTTTGTGTCAGGTAGTTACATAATGCAGAAGTTGTGATAATTTCATTTACATTGCATTTAAAGTATTTTCTCTTTTACTAGAAAGACCTGTAAAAATTTCACGGTTTTCCTATTTTAATATTCTGATGAATCTTAATTCTTAAGTTAATGATTGAGTAAGCTTATTGTGAGTTCTACAGCAATAAAATCTCCATAAAAATTCCCCTATCGCATTGTTAAATATTTGAGTTTGACAAAATATTGCAACAACAATCATAAATATGAATGCTGGTTGTTATTTTAAGAAGTGGGTACAAATGAAAAGATTTGAAATTGATAACTTTTTTCCATTTCACTGAAACAGATGTTAAACACCTCTATGTTCCCTTTCTTCCATTCATTTTTTTCACTGAACACAAGTAGTGACTTTTCCCCTCTTTCTATGCAATTGAAATGGAATAGTCCAATATTTATGAGGTATTGACAGGACATAACATTCTTGTGAACTAATAAAAGGAGGGACAAGCACAATTATAATAGGATTATCCATCTTGTACAGATATAATGAGATGGTAAGTATCTAGATTAAAGATTTTTACTTCACTTAATTTCACTGACAAGTAAGATCATTGGGACTTCTGAGATGCTGGATCAAACCAGCATCTCAGAAGCCCCAATGGTGTTGTGTTAGTGTTAATTTGTATAATTACAGAAATGTCTTTCTACCTAACAAAACACTTACTAGTATATCTGAACTGTGTCGGTGTGGATTTATATTTAACAGAGTAAAGATTTTATGACTTATGATTTATTTTGATATGTGCATAAATAATTTTTCTGGAAATGATGATTTCTTCAAATAAAATATAATTATTTACATAATGCATGAAGCCAACTTTTTTCATCAACCACACTCTATAATTTTGTCAGGATAAATATGTATCTGTAACTTTTTAATAAATAACTCTAAAAAAAATATTATTTTAAAGTTATCCCCTTCTAAAAGAAATTTTTTCTTGGTAGGGAATGGGAGAAGAGAGAATGTCTAATATGTTATCCTGAAGGTTGGAAAAGGTGTATATTATAACAAACAAAACTTGAAACTACTACATGAAATTTGAAAGATACAAACATTTATTATAAAATAATATAATAAAATGTAAATTTTATAAAAATGTCTTGCACAAAAATTTCCTTTGATACACCTTATTATGAATAAGGCAACATCAGGCAACATCACAAAATTATAGAAATTATTGGCTCTAAAAAAGATTTAACGCAATTTATCAAATCATGAAAAAAAACCTTAAAAAGGTTATATGAAAATTGTGGAAAAATATGAAAAAATTCCAAATAGTTTATACCATGAGAGTCTCTGGAAAGTTTAATGATATTTTTGCAATCTAGTTCAGTTTTCTTGCTTCTTGGCTTTTATGTGTTTCTTTGGCTTTTGCTTATCCCACAAGAATCTCTGGGAAGGTTCCCTTCATTCTTCTTTTTTCACATTGAAACTTTTGTGCCTTTTGCTCTACTAGCAACTTTCACATATGAATTCCAAAAACCCTTCCACAGCCAGCCAGCCAGCTATCTGACATCCAAATTTTTCTATATGCCTCCCCCACCTAGCCAACCTCCATCACATGTGATGTCCAAATCCTTTCTGCCCATTGTTTACTGAATTGTGTTCTTATAAGTACTCAAAGATGGATTAAACGAGCTTCAAGTTTAAATTTATGAAGGTGTAAGCTATCCCTTTTGAATAAAAAATACAAAATTATCTAAATTTGAAAAAAAAAAGTGGATCACCAACAGTGACCATTATTTTTGATGGTTCCTTTTAGAGCCAATTCTAAATAAATTGAATTATTAATTAATATTTATTATATTCTATACCAGTCTGTATTTCTGAGATGAGGTATTCTAATTATTCACGTTTCATTGAATCCAGTGACTTAACCCACAGAGTTGTGAGTTCAATACCTGGCTACTGCAGTGGTGAACAAAAATTTGGAGAGTTGAGGTCACTGAGATATCTGGAAACAACATGACATGTGGAATTAGATCAAAATCTGCCCTGGTGAACAAAATAAAGAGTTCAGTTCAAAATTCCAATCACCTAAAAAAGGCCAGAGCATACAATGGCCAAAACATTATGAATATGGCAAAAAAGATGAGGACAACAGTCTAAAGAATGTAAATAGTGTAAATACTCTATACCGCTATCTAATAAAAAATTTTTATACTTCCACTGATAGCACCAGGTGGCAATGTCTTTGTTATAAGAATGGCAAATTTTTCAATGATGTTTATAAAGTCAGAAGTTGAATGCCAAAGAGCAAAATACAAAAATAATAAATGAAAATAATGCATTTATTAACTCACATTTGAAAATATCCTAATAATACTATGGGGGTTTTAGTAATTCAGCATATTCACAATGAATCTAGTAAATGAGCTTCTAATTTACTTTGGTAAAATTTAAAACTGCATCTACATTTTTAAAAGTTTTTGTATGTAAAGGTTTGGTTAAGTTGATTTTCATTGGTGTATTTTTCAAAGTAAACCCCTTTTATCATTTGAAATATTCATAGAAATGGATATAGATCTGATGTAGAGAAATTTCATATATTTTAGAAAAATGCCATTACTCAAAGTTTACAGGAGATAAGGAAGTACAAGAAAATTTTCTATATAGTTTCAATTGTTGGGTAGTCTTTTGATCTCTAGCCACTTATCTTTTGGGGTAAAAAACAAATATCTATTTATATATATATATATATATATATATATATATATATATATATATATATCTCCAAATGTAAAAGAAGAATAAAATTTTAACATTCAAAACATTAATTTAAAACAGGGCTCAATATGAAAGTAGAGCAATAAATATTTATTATGCACTGTTATATTAGAACATGTAAATATCCACTACAAAATTGTACATTTTGTTTCAACATTAAAATTAATGTTTCTTCAGGTTGCAGTTTAGTACCATCATTGTTTGCCACCTGAAGAAATGTTAATTTTAATGTTGAAGCAAAATGTACAATTTTGTAGTGGATATTTACATGTTCTAATGTAATCATGCATAATAAATATATACACTCCTGATGAAAAATTTAAGACCACTTGAAAAAATTTTTAAAAAGACTGTTTTTCATGGAAAAATTTTAAACATTTCTTACTTAAGGTTATTAATTTTATAATCTAAAAGGTTATGTAGACAAAATATTATAATCCAAACATTTTATTGAGAAATTGACATTTTTATAAAATGTGGCGTTTTACACTTGATCAAAATTATAAGACCAGAGACAAAAATTCTATGAAATTGTACAAAAAGTGTACGGAAACAATCAAAAACCAAATTTAATGAGTTCTACTTCCACTGGTTTTGATGACTTCAAAAATTCTTTGGGGCATGCTAGAAATTAATGTTTCCATTAAGCTGTGAGGAATATTGCTCCAGCTTCTGAAGATAGCTTCAGAAAGTTCATTTTTTGTTGAATATTGTTTGCCATTTTGATAAACATCTCTTGCCATCCATCCCCAAACATTTTCAATTGGGTTCAAATCCGGTGAGCATGCAGGATGTCTCAAGAGATGGACACCATTTTCTTGTAGAAAGGTCAAGGTCCAGCATAAAGTGTGGATTGCAGCATTATCCTGTTGGAATAACCATACATCCTCACACAAATGATGGCCCTCCATCACCAACGGTGCTTTTTATAGCATGCTAACATAACCAGCCGCTGTCTGACGACCCTCCACCACTATGACGTGTGGAGAAAATTTCAGGAGGCATGTTTTTGCTATGCCAATACTGTTGGAAGCCATCAGGACCATCTAGATTGAATTTTTTCTCATCAGAAAACAGGACTTTCTTCAACTTCTCAATGTCCCATGTTTGATATTCATGACCAAACCTTAAACAGTTCACTTTGTGACATGGAAGCAGCCGAGGAATTTGTTTTCGCTTTTTATTTACCATGACTTTTAATCGTAAGTGTCATCTGATGGTTACTGGACTGCAATCAGCATTTGTGGCTGATTTAATTTGACGAGAAGAAAGTACACTGGCTTTTACAACAACCTGTCTTATTCTCCTACTCAATGCTGGAGAAATTTTTTAGGGCCTACCAGTAGACTTTGTGTTTCTATAATTCACACTGTTCTTTAGAAAGTTGCAAATCACAATTTTACTGCGATTTACCTTAGCTGCGATCACCCGCTGTGACAAGCACTGATTATGGAAATCTAAAATTCAAGCACGCTCAACTTTGGTAAGTTTGCTTATTTTAGGCATGGTAACACCTTTACACAGTGATTGCTAATCTCTAACCGAACTAAAAACATTGGAATTACCCTAGATCTAACAATTTATACCCACCTGGTCTTATAATTCTGATCAAGTGTAAAATGCCTCATTTTATAAAAATGTCCGTTTCTGAATAAATTGATCGGATTATAACTTTTTGTCTACATAACCTTTAAGATTATAGAATTAGTAACCTTAAGTAAGAAAAAGTTTATAATGTATCCATGACAAACAGTCTCTTATAAAAAATTTTCAAGTGGTCCTAAATTTTTGATCAGGAGTGTGTGTGTGTGTGTGTGTATATATATATATAAAAATAAATAAACAAACAGTATTTTATTCAAAATGCCATTTACCAAAATTTTAATCTTCAGACTGTTTGGCCAGTATAATGTATTTTGTTCAGTTTTTGAATAAAAATTCAAAATAAAACAGAAACTGAAACACTAATTTTAGTACAAGTTCATTTTTTTGTAAATGTTATTGTAATTTTTTTATAATCCTACATTGCTAATGCTAACTTCTTTCATAATGTACAACTGACAAATTACCAAAATCTTAACAAATTGCCAAACATGAGGAAGTTTTTTAAAGTGTTTCTTGGTTGGCAGAAAAAGTATCAGCACTCCCTCATATATGTATTGTCACGAAACCTCTCCAACTGGGGCTCACTCCCAGTGAGGGTGACAAGTATTAAGTCACAACCCTTATATTTATACCCACCACCTGGACAATGCCGAGTGGATTGCTGATATCAGGCTGGACAAATTTATGGGATGTCACTCCACCACAAGCGAACAGGGAAAGATGCAACAGAGCCTTTGAGCGACCAAAACAAAGATACCACAAAACACACGATTAAAAGTGTAAGCTCCTCTTATTAATAACCCCTGCCAAAAAAAACAACTAAACAGAAATAAAACTGACTGAGCATAAAAGAACAAAATGTTCATATCTCAACAAATTGGGGGTAATTCACCTAATTTTTGTCTGGAAAGATATGTGTGATGAAATTTTCTTTAAAATGTTTGTGTGTGCATTCTACAGGCTGGGTGAAAAGGAAAATAAAAGTTTTTTTTTTTTCTTTCTCTCTCTCTCTCTCTTTTTTTTTTTTACTCTTACAATTTATCTCTCTGTATCCTTTTCTTTTTTGTCTTTTCATGATATCGCTGTTTCTCAGATGATTAATTCTTTTTGGCGTAAAATTCTTTCTCTCAAAATCCTTTTTTTTTTTTTTATTACATGCTTATCTTATTCTTTATTTTATAACTCTTTTTTCTCATTGAGGACAAAATAGGTTACTGAGGTCAGCTTCCTCATTGTCTTTCATATTCTTGCATTTTCCATTCATCAATTTCAAGTGTAGCAATGCATGGCCTGGGCAGATTTTTCTTTTTCCTTTCTTCATATATCTTCTATGTTTATCATTAAACTCATTTTTGTTCTTTCAGTTTTTTGCGAACATTCAATTCCGGTTTAACGAGCCATATTCTTCCCTCCTCGTGATCTGATTCAAACTTCTCCAGATTTCTTCCTTTGATGCGTTTGTTCCATTCAGATTCTGTTTTCACCATCAGTTAAGAAACAAAAGGGCTAAAGTTTCTTATATCTTTCTGACTGTTTTTGTAAGCTGACACCAGTGTTGTGCAATGGCATTACTATAGTTGTATCAGTGATTACAAAGTCTCTACTACAACAAGCATTACAAAAGTAACAAGTATTCATTGGTATCACAAAAGATAGAAGTAACTCATAAGTATTCTTAGTTAATCCAATTTTATTTACAATATAATAAAATTGTAATGATTTCAAAGTTTGGATACAAATAAATAGAGAATCTGAATAAATAAAGTATAAGAAATCAAAATTCCTTTCTTAAGCCAGGGTACAATGGATAAATTGTCATGCAAGTTATGCAAAAAGAAAATAACACTGACATCTTATTTTAAGATATATTTACCAAAATTACACAAAAACATCTAAAATACGGAAGAGCAAATTTATTTAATAAACTCACCATTGCCTTCAATCACAGTCTCCAGAATTTCCTGCAACTCTTCTGGATGTCTCCTTGTTTAAGTTGGTGAATGCTGCCATAATCCTTGCCTTCAGTTCATCTTTGATATTACAAGGAGTTTGTTGGTCTTTAATTCAACTGTACCCCGCACATAATAATCAAGGGAGTTGCTGTCTGGGGAGTTAGGTGGCCAGATGTAAAGGTAATGTGGTTGCAGAAATTGTCTGACAGCCATTACTGGGTTCTTCTGCTTGTGTGGCATGGTGCAGAGTCCTGTTGGTCTTCCAGCAGTCACCGTCTTGACTACCTCCCCAAGGCACTTGATGTAGGCCTCCATGTTGAGTCTGTGGCCCTCACCAACAAATTTAGGAGTTCTTTTCTTATCAGAACAATCAGAGTGAGTTTTCCAAGCTGCTGTACCTTAGACTTAGTCACCATTAGACTCATCCAACTCTTTCCGAATCCTCTATACTTGACACCCAAACACTCTGAAATGTTCATACTGGAGCTTCCAGTGCAAATGCCAAGCAGTACAGCATGTCATTTCCAAATTTCTGGCAGAGTGAATTGTGTCATGGTGCTCCTTTTCTAACAGATGATGCCCAACTGACCCTACTATACTTTGCAGTTAACAAAATCAAAAACAAACAACATGCAAGTGCAAAATTAAAAATATAAAATGGCTACAATTTACCCATCACATTCTGTACTTAGTATTTGGTAGCGTGGTCTTTAAATTGTTTAACTTGAATTAAATTTTGGGGGTAGCTTTCCACCTTGACTCTATTGTCTTCGAGACATTTTGCAACAACAAAGATCCATTTTGCAACCAAGCTTTAATTTTCTGACCAATATCTTGAGATATTGCTTCAATAGAGATCATAATTTTTCTTCTTCAGGAGGTCATCTACTGTGTGTACTAAATATGATGCTGCCACCCCCCAAGTGTTTTTTAGCTTGCAAGTCTCACACTTTTTCATTTAAACATAATGGTGTTGATTATGGCCAAACAGTTCAATACAGATACAAATTTCTATATATTCTTTACATTTTTCTTGTACTAATATTGCTTTATTTGTTTTTTCTCAGGAATTAGAAATACACATACAACACTTGATAAAAAATCACAAATATGAGGTCAACATTGAAAAGGCTCAGAGCAAGAAGATCAAATTCACTATTCAAGAACTGGAAGAGAAGTATAACCGTTTAGAAATACAATTACTGGTAAGTTGTCTTATGACAATACCAAGTACATTAGTACTGACAAGTATTTCAAAGAAATAAAAATTATTTTCAATTGTAACTGCAAGAGAAAGAGTGTCATTAAGAAAAGACTACATTATGTCTCTGTGTACTTGGGATTTTGTCATATTTAACTATAAACTTCCTGGATGAAGATGACAGAATAGTTGGTTTTGTAAAACTGTATGAAAGTTCATAATTTTTATTTTTCAGAGAGTCATCAAACTTAGAATACCATTGATTCTGCAGCTTGTATTGACATGGTGATGATACTGAGAACAAAAGGCAGTATTGTGTGGTACAGAAAGCTATAACTTTGTTTTAATGTTTTGACTGTACCTTTTAATTCTTAACTCCCTGTAAGTAATATATAATATTTCTGACTAAGGATTTTAAGGAAGAAGTCCCACTGAAAAAGAAAGGATGGTAAAGTGATGCTTGAAATAACCTTTGTTCAGCGATTTTTATGCAATTAGGATAGATATTTTTAATGTGCATCACTTGACTAAATACTTATAATTAAAGTTTTTGTAAGATTGAAATCTTGATACTGTACAATATACATTTTTTCTAAAACAAGAGTTGTTTAACACATTCTGCAAAATGAAATCTGCTGTTTTCTTAACAATATAATTTTCATACATATTTTTTCTATTTGTTGAAAAAATTGTTTTATTTAAGATAGTTAATATATCTTTATGAACTTTTCAGAAATTTATAATGTCAAATTGCATTTTCTGTAAACAATGTCACAAAGGAATCTGTGTAATTGATTTAACTCTTTTATTTAGTGACCTAAAATTCATCTTTTCTACAAAATATGTGAGTTAACCTGAAACTAATTGAAAATGGAATCTGTGATCTGAGTTCAATTCCTAAATGTGGTAGTTTGTATTCACTTAATTTTCTTTGGGAAAGGTATGAATTCACTATTGCCCATTACTTGGTGTTGAGATGGACACCACAAAGTGAATCTCCAGTGGCTTAAAAAATGTGTAAAGGACCAATGACCATTGGATAATTTGATTTTCATCTAGATATATAGCATTAGAAATAAATTTGAATTAGGAAATATTAAATCGTTTAATACCACACAAGACTAAAATAATATCTAAATTTTGTATTGTGTAATTCTGATGCCATAAAAGAATACAGAAAAATCAATCACTACATCTTCCATCTCAAGAGTTTATGTCTAAAAATATCAAAATAGAAATTTGTCATGTGAAGCAAAAATGAACTAAATACAAAATCAACAGTTCAAATGTATATTTACTTGTAATTTTTATGCTGTAAAATAATCTCCTATAAAATCCTATCCATATCAGTCTGTAAGCAATTATTAACGCTTTATTTGATTACTACCAAATTTGTTAATTAAGCTAATTATTTAAGAAAAAAATGAAAAATCCAAATGCATAATAAAAGTTTATATTCTTATTGTTTGTTCTTCTAAATTTAATTGCTAAGAAAGGTAAATTATATATTTTGGTTTAATTTTATATTTTATTAGTTAATTTACTCAACTAAACAATGTTTTTTGAAAAGTTAAGTTTTTGAGTTCATAGTAAAGAAAAACATTTTTAAAATATTTATGCTCTGCTATAATGTAATAAGTAATACTGTGTTAATTTCACACCTTATCAAAGCTTAAATCAAATTCTTTAAGTTTATTAAAAAATAAACTGAAAAAAACAATTTAAATGAAAGCTTAGATTTAACTATTAAGACAGCTTTATTTTTTAATATGAACACTCTTTCTAACTATACGTATGATATAATCTTCTTCAATACAAATAATTTCAATTTAATATTTTAACGTTTTAAGCTAAATTTAGTAAAACTAATTCTTTAGTGTTTTACAAAATGAACAAATATAAAAAATATAATATAAAATATAAAAATATTAAAAATATAAAAATGTCATCTTATATAATTCAATAATATAAATATGATAAACATGAAAAATATTTTCCTGAAGATTCTAGCTATCTTTACAAATAAATCCAATAATAATTGGCGATAAACTCAAAAACCTTGGTATTAAAACTACCCTGACAATATTTTCTACCATAAAAGACATAATTAATAATTAAAAAAATAAGGATAAATATGATTCATATGCTGATGTGTGTGTGCATGTATATATATATATATATATATATATATATATATATATATATATATATATATTACAATGAATCATTCATAAAGTAAATTAGTAAAGTTAATGATAGAAAATGGCAAAATCCTTTCAGTAACAAAATTTTAAACATGCATTAACTAATCACTCGATGAATGTTATGATCCTTGTTTCTTAAAATTATAAACTGTATAAGGTCTTCCTTAAATACACAAGTACTTTCAACCATATATTCAGTCATCTTCAGGTATGGAAATTATTTAGTTTTTGGTAAAATTCAGGTAGCATCTGAGGTGAAAGCATATAATGTAAATTGAAATGTATTATTGATAACAGATATGAACTTGTGGAGCGTGCAGTGTCAGCACTAAGGTTGAATTTTTTTTGAAAATTTAAGTGTGTGCATTTTTTACTAATATGGCAATCTGAGAATTTTTTTGTTGTAGGAGTTTATCAGTCAATATGGCATGAACTCAATAGTTCAATTAGTAGAGTAATGTCTCAGTTGTTATCCTGAAAATTTGCACGTCAGATCAATTCTTTTAAATCAAATATGTGGTGCAGTTCAATTTATATTACAACCTTAGTGTTGCAACTGCATGCTCCACAAGTTTGTGTCCGTTATCTATATATTATATAATGGGCTCACATCTTACATGATTTTAAATGGTGTAGTTTTTAACATAGACTATTGGAGAATATATTTTAATAATTAAAAAAGATTTAACACTTAACTTCCTGTTGTGCATAAAAATGTAAGGGAGAAAACTGAAAACTCTTGTGCCAACTTTCTTTTCCTCGGTTTCCTCTTTTACATTAAAAAGTTCCTACTTTTCTTCAAATACATTTTGTTTTTGTAGCATTTGATAATTGTACTGTATTTTTGTGTTACCTTTTATGTGAGAAATGGCTAAAAAGACAACAAAAAATCTAGGTAGTAAAAGTACTAAGGGCAGTGATGAAAATCCTGTGAAGGCTACAAAGTCTCTACCAAAAGTTGCAAGTGTTGGACCAATTGAAAATTATATCATTGACTGAAGTAGAAAAGAAATGGTTGAAAATGAGTCTAGCATTCATTTGATAAAACAAAGGAAAAAAAAAGAAATTTTAAAGAAGTTTTAGTATTTTGCCTACAGGTTCATAATAAAGTACTTGTAAAGATCATGAAAGCATCAAATGTGTGTCTAGAGAACATGAAGAAGTATGTCCCTGGTGACAGAAACATTCACTAGGGAAAAGGCATTTAACCTTTTTGAACATTATAGTGATGGGATTAAGAAGAAAAATAAAAAGGCTTTTAAAGATGTCATGGAATAGCTTACAGGAAAATCATTGTTAACTGATACAGAAGTCCTAGAACCCCTCAAAAACATTAATAAAGGAAAAAAGTCTTCGGCTGTTAAGAAATGAACCTTTTCTGGAAAAAAAGGAGCAAATTGTATCTATATTCATAAGAGTGCAAACTTGGAAGAATTTTCTTATTCTGGTGCTGTGTGACCATGCAGGTGGTCAAGCCAAGCCTTGTTGGATGTATAGATCTAATAAGTGTCATTCATTTGAGAACAAAGGCAAAAATATGCAACACAGTAAAAGGGCTTGGGTCATTTTGTTTCTGTATTGGTACTACCAATACATGAAGTGAAGAAATACCTCAATACCCCCACCTATCCTAAGTCTAGGATGTCTACATTAAGTGCTGTTCCTGTACAGTGTCATTGCTGTAGTCATTTGATCAAGACAACAAACACACCCACTTTTGTCGGGTTTATGCTATATTTGATGCTAATCTGGTTTGTGGTATCATGCATTTATGAACAGCTTATCAATTAATATGAACATGTTCTAATGTAACAGTGTATAATAAATATTTATTGCTCTACTTTTGTATTAAGCCCTATTTTAAATTAATGTTTTGAACGTTGGTTGTTTGTTTGGGTTTTATGGCATATCAACCACTGTGGGTTATTTAATGCCAAATCCAGTTTATATGAATTTTAAATGCCTATTTGGTCCTGGCAACATTATTGTTTAAAAAAAAAACGTATAGCTGGCAACATTATTTGTTTCAAAAACATACAGCTGGCAACATTATTGTTTCAAAAACGTACAGCTGGCAACATTATTGTTTCAAGAAACGTATAGCTGGCAACATTATTTTTTCCAAAAAACGTATAGCTGGCAACACTATTGTTTCCAAAAAAACGTATAGCTGGCAACATTATTGTTTCCAAAAAAAACGTATAACTGGCAACATTATTGTTTCCAAAAAAAACGTATAGCTGGCAACATTATTGTTTCAAAAACGTACAGCTGGCAACATTATTCTTCTGAAAACATTATCTGAGGCCTTCCTTGCTGTTGGACGTAGTTTATCGTCATACCCAGGACGCGGATGCAGTTTAACATCATACCCAGGACACTTCAAAAACGTATAGCTGGCAACATTATTTTTTCCAAAAAAAAACAAAAACGTATAGCTGGTAACATTATTGCTTCAAAAACGTACAACTGGAAACATTATTTTTCTGAAAACGTAGTTTATCGTCATACCCAGGACGCGGATGTAGTTTAACGTCATACCCAGGACGTGTTTGGACGTTGAAATTTTATTCTTCGTTCTTTTACGTTTGGAGTAGGAAATGGGTTAAATCCAACATGTTTTTAATTTATACTCATATTCAAGAAGAATCTCTGTTTTTTAATTAAACAATATTTTTTACCCAACTACATCTAATAGCCTGAATATTCAAGAAATCTTGTTGAACCTGCATTCCATATTATATTAATATAGATAATAAAGATTAATAGTAAATTTTAAATATATATATATATATATATATATATATATAATTATTTAAAAAAAATTTATAACATAAATATGTTATAAAATCACTACAAAAATAGCCATTTTGTTTCAACACCCTCGGTGTCTTATCAAGTGATGACGTTGAATGTAAAATAAATAGTTTTAAAAGTTTCAAATTAATTAACAATCCTACGCAAGGGGAAAACGTTGTTACAAAGGCTAGATGGACCAATCAAAACACAAGTATAGGAAAATTCAAAAAGCTTGATAACGAAGTCATGTTATAATATCTATTCAGATGTTTAAAATATGGATAGTATTAAAAAAGAATTTATTCCAACGAATAATTACTAAATTATATGATAAAATTTAAAACTGCTAATTACAAAATCAAAATTTAACATTTATTCGCTATTAAGTTTACAACTTTAGCTATATTTAAAAATGTCCGATTTTTATATTTACATACATTATTTTAATATATTAAATAATATTAATTTTAATCATTTTTATCTTTGTATATTTACTCGCTTAAGTTAGATTTCAATAGGTTGTTAACATTCATGCAATGACATTTTCTGTCTTAAATATTTATCGGTTGTGGTATCCAACTGTCTGGGTCAATGTCTGTGGATGTGTATGCATGTATTTATATGTATCTATGTGTATGGAAAGTGCATCCACTTTTAATTGTGTATGTATGTACGTGTGTGTTGGTTTCCCTTCTCCCACTGCCCCCATTTCCCCCCACTTTTTTTCATGACAGACCGTGGAGATGTTCTCTGTCTTGTCTCTGTTTGTGTGTGTATATGTCTTGGTGCTTGTATATTAGAATCTGACTGCGTTTGTTTTACGCGTGAGTTTAGGACCCCATTCACACACCATGAGGATTAAAATGTATACATTGTAAAAAGACCGGATATTAAATATAGCTAAAGTAACTTCAATGAAAAAATAAATTGAATAACATATATATTTCTTCTTTTCTCCTCAGTAATTTTATAGTTGTAAACTTAATAGCGAATAAATGTTAAATTTTGATTTTGTAATTAGCAGTTTTAAATTTTAATACTAAATTTTATCATATAATTTAGTAATTATTTGTTGGAATAAATTCTTTTTTAATACTATCCATATTTTAAACATCTGAATAGATATTATAACATGACTTCGTTATCAAGCTTTTTGAATTTTCCTATACTTGTGTTTTGATTGGTCCATCTAGCCTTTGTAACAACGTTTTCCCCTTGCGTAGGATTGTTAATTAATTTGAAACTTTTAAAACTATTTATTTTACATTCAACGTCATCACTTGATAAGACACCGAGGGTGTTGAAACAAAATGGCTATTTTTGTAGTGATTTTATAACATATTTATGTTATAAATTTTTTTTTAAATAAATAATTATATCTGCTCTACTTTGTATTGAGCACTCTTTTAAGAATAGTAATTGTTGGTTATTGGAATTCATTCCATATACACCAATCATATACTTGGAGATATATATTTATATATATATATATATATATATATAGACTCTCCCTGACGATCCGTTTAGGTGAAACCTAGGTAGGTTTGTCTGGCTCACTTGGTTTATCTAGGTCTGCTCTACAGTTGTATTGAGCTCTTTTGTTAGGTGTTTACTCATATCAGGGTTTTTTCTTTGGGCTTCAAACCTGTATCTGTGCGATTTTTTTCAAAAGACTTTCATGTTTCTAGCTCTTTCTTTTTTTAAAACCTTTTTTTCCCTCGAGATTGATTTGATTATTGGCAAATCAAAAATTCGAGGGTTTTTTGAAAGGAGTATAGTTATCTATCTATCTATCCATATATATATATATATATATATATATATATATATATATATATATATATATATATATAATAGCAAAAAGTTAATATTATACATAAAGAAAGTAAAATTAATCTTTAAGGTTATAGATGGTGTAGAGAAGGAAACCACATAAAGGGTCATATATAAAGACTGTGAATGCATGTATGCATACATGTTAGTATCATACAAAACATCCAATACTTCAAGTATAAAATTCTCCAAAATAAATGTTATTTGGGAATTTTGAAATGGTTCTTATGTCTACAGTTGAAGACAAGTTCACTCTGTTGGTTCAATAATTCATCAGTGTTTTCATATTTAATTATTATGATTTTTTTTTCTTTAATGCAAAGATTACATGTGTCCCTGAAGTTGTTGGGAGTCCGAGATTTACAGATAATCCTCCATTTCATTTGTGGGGTGAAGCCTCCATCTTTGAGATTCCAGTAATGTTTAGACAGAGCTTTTTGCTATCTCAAAGATGCATTGGTGAAAGAATGTTATGATTGTAAAAACATTGCTTCCAACATCCAGCTGAAATTCCTATATATACTTTTTCTGGTTGATATTTTCCTTCAGAAAAATAGTAGCTTCATATACTACAGTTTCTGAAGTACAAATACCCCCAACTGAGAAGTCAGCTCCAGCTTTACAATTACAAGGAGATTTATTTTCCTGTGTTTCACTGCCATGAATTCTTTTGAATAGAAGGTTATTATGTAAACTAATTATGCTGTCTATATTACTAACACAGGAGTAACTAATTTTTGAAGTTTTCTTATTGAAAATTTTCCTTAAAGGATTACTATTCTTGAAAAATTTGTCTATTAAATTTAAGAAATATTTGCCAATATTAATATTAGATAATTTACAGAAAAGGTGGGTTAAACCATATTGTCTTTCTTTTCCTGTTTTTGGATTTATTAGTTGGATTGTTTTTCAAAGCTTCTTGGTAACTTAATTCTTATTTGAAATTACTTTTGCTTCATTATAAGTAAATTTATTTTCATTGAAGATAGATTTGATTAATCTATTAATCCTAGTATTAACAGTGTTAGGAATTTGATTAATTGTTGACTTAGGGTAATTAAAGTTTATGTTAATGTTTGATTTTCTTTGTGAAATGGTTTGAAAGTATTATTAGAAAGGTTGAAAGTAACATCTAAGAAGTTAATAATTTTGAGGTTAGAAGAGATTACTTAATTATAAAAAAAAATTATAATTCCATCATTAAGGCTAAATTTACCATTGACACATCATAATCTATTATTAACATTATCAATAATAATTAATATCATAGCTATTATCACTACCAGCATAATCACAACATTTAATATTTTTTAAATTAACTTTACTCATTTACTTTTTGTATGAATGATTCTTTGTAATATAAATTGAACTGCACCACATATTTGATTTAAAAAAACTGATCCAACATGCAAATTTTCAGGATAACAACTGAGACATTACTTATTGAACTATTTAGTTAATGCCACATTGACTGATAAACTCCTACACAAAAACATTCTCAAACTGCCATATTAGTAAAAAATGCACACACTTAAATTTTCAAAAAAAATTCAACCTTAGTGTTGCTACAGCTGCTCTACAAGTTTGTATCCGTTATCAATAATACATTTAAAAAAAAATATATTTTGATCTGCATTATATTTTTCATCTCAGATGCAACCTTAATTTTACCAAAAACAAAATAATTCCCATACCTGAAGATGACAGTATGTACAGTCGAAAGTACTTGTATATTTAAGGAAGACCTTATACAGTTTATAATTTTTAAAAACAAGAATCATAACATTCATTGGTAGGTTAATGCATCTTTAAAATTTTGTTAGCAAAAGGATTTTGCCATTTTATATCATTAACTTTACTAATTTACTTTTTGTATGAATGAGTCATTGTAATATAAATTGAACTGCACTACATATTTGGTTTAAAATATATATATATATATATATATATATATATAAAGATATGTATATGTAACTGATTTGAAATTTGCTTTGGGTAATTGGCTATGCTTATTTCACCCTAATGGCTTGTATTGGTGCAAAAAAAGGTATGGGAATAAGAGGAAAAGAACAACTTTGGAGTTATCGCAAAAAGTGGAAATTTTAAACAGACTAGATGCTGGTGAAAGTTCATTGTAATTAATGGCTGAGTTCAACATAGAAAAGTCAACATTGTATGATATAAAATCTTCCAAAGAAACTATTCTCCAGCGTTCACACTGTCACAATGAACAAGGAAATAAAAAACATGATTGTGATGAAACCTGGACTGAAATTGAAAAAGCTATTGAAAAGATTGTCAGGTTTATGGAAAGAAAGTGAGCATTCAGCTATGATCATGAATTAACGCATGCAGTGTTAAAAAGTGTTTACATTTAAAAACTTTCAAGAACAAAAGTAAAATGAAATGCAGAAAAACTTGAGAATGACATTAGAAGAGAAAGAATCATCATGCAACACCAATTAAAAAATCCTTGTTATATTATTTGTTTTGCATACATGGCATACTTAAGTTAATGAATTTTCATTAACATTACATAATTTATTTCTTTTTCTTTAAAATCAATTCTATTATATTTCACTCACCATTAGCTTATTTTGTTTACTATAAAACATTGAAAATAAATGTTAAACCTGATTTCAGTTCTTTTATTTTAATCTAAATAAAAACCCCCTTATGCCTGGAAGGCCTTCTTAGTCTGGTTGTCAGGGATTCTACTGTATATATATATATATATATATATATATATATATATTACAATCAACACCATTACTTGACAACACCAGAAGTGTTGAAACAAAATGGCTATTTTTGTAGTTATGTTATAACATACTTAGGTTATAATTTTTAAATAAATATTATTCACTCTACTTTGTATTGAGCACTTTTTTAAAAAATAGTCTTTTTCATTACTGGAATTTTATTCCATCTATACCAACCTTATATTTGGATATATCATTATATATATATAATATATATATATATATATATATATATATATACATATATATATGTGTGTGTGTGTATTCAGGCAGCAAATTCTCTTTTAGATATATCTGATTGAATAAATTTTAGAAATTATGTCTTCTAATTTTTAATAAAATCCATTCATACTCATGAATAACCTTCCATGTATTGATGTTAAAAGATGAAAGAAATGAGCTATAGCCGTTTAAATTTCTTTTATTTTCATTTCCCAAGTATTTTTGATCTTCTTCCAAGATCATCTTCAGGGGTGCAAGTGGTACAAAACTATGTTATTCATTAGTATAAGTATTTATATAAAGATGTGTGGTGTTATCCATTACCATAATTTTTTCATTATGCTTTTAAATGCAAAATGGTTGACAATGCACTGAGCATTCATTAGAATGTGAAAAAATTATCCATTATGGAATTTTTTCTTCTATGTTATAATGTCATGGTCACATGTGCATTAAAGCATGAAAAAACAGGCATTTCAGGACATTACTGCAGTATTCAAAGTTGATTCTGTTCAGTGCCAGCTTTAATTTTTTAATATAAATTGCTTCTAGTATTTGTAATCTAGATTTGTTGTTTTCATGGTGTTGTTGATTAGTAATTTTTTATATTGTGAATGTGGACAGAAATGTTGTTGTAGATGTTTCACAATGGACAAATGGTCAGACATGTGGAGTGTAAGCCTTCTTGTTAGTGTAATTGTCATATACCCAACATATATATTTGTCTTTTTGTCAGAGATGCATTCTCCCAAGGGACATTTAAACTGGTATATAATGTTGTTTTCACATAATACATCAGTTAGTGGGGATGAGTTATTGCGGATAATTAAATTGGTTGTTTTGATATACATATGATTAATTTTGTTTTTTATTAAAATCCTTGGAAGATATGTTAGTATAAATAAGATTCTTTATGATTTTTTTTCATCCTGTTTGTATATATATATATATATATATATATATATATATAATATCCTTTTTGCAGTGTGTATCTGAAAATTAGGTCAGCATGTCTAGGACCTCAACATATCTTTTTTAACAAATCCCTCTTCCTTTTCTTTCAAAGTTTTGAATATTTTCACCATTCTCCTCTTTACCTTCTCCCTGTCTGAATACATACACTTTCTTTCCCTCCCCTCCCCCAAATTTGAATCTGCATATTTAACATAATTAATGTTCTAATTGAATTTTTTAAGCCTGGTAAAATCCTTGTCCATATATATTTGTGTGTACGAGTTGGTCTGATGAGTTGGGATCGAATCTTCGATTGTAACAAAATAAATATCATCATGGTCTTTTAAGTGTTTGCTTTCATTGTAATAATTATTACACACACACACACACACACACATATATAGATATTGATAATGTTAGTGGTAAATATACACATACATATGCAATCATATATCTAAAATATATAAATATATATACATACATACATGCACATACATATATATATGTATAAAAAATAATTCCAAGAAGATAGAATCCTGGTAGAACTCAATTTCCAGGACAGAGTATGTATGAGAGTGTGGGATGAATGTTAGAGTAAATGAAAGTTATAGGTAGTCTCATACATACACTCTCACTAAATTTTATTTTTTATTCCCAGAGTTGTTTTTTCTGTTTTCTTTTTGAATTTGTAGGTCTGATGAATTGGATCTTATTTGCGATTCCAATGGAATAAATTATGACCATGGAGTATTAGTGTTTAAGCCTTTTTATTATATATATATATATATATATATATATATATATATATATGCAAGTACTTAGTGGACAGTGCTCAATATCTGTGATAGATCTAACATATTCAGTTGTGTGGATATGAGTTTGTAACCCTGGGTTTCATGCTTTTGCAATCATTAGGTTCCAGGTCTGCTGATCACAAAAGCATGAAACCCAGGGTTACAAACTCATATCCATACAAGTGAATATATATATATATATATATATATATATATATATATATATATATATATATATATATTGCTCTTTATGCATAATGCCCTGAAATTTCATAATTATATCCATAAAAGTGTATTTTTGTATATATGTGCTTTTTTTTTTTTGTTTCATATTCTTTTCATGTATTACTTGAAACATCAAATATTCCAAAGGAAAATAAGTTAGAACTGCACTTTGATTGTCTTGGAGTTGTGCAAGACAAATAGCATTTGTATTGATAAAGAAACTCATTCTATATATGAGGTGGTGTTGAAATGTTCTTGTCCTAACATACTTTCTAAACTATGACCAAACATTAGAATTTTGGTGGGGAAGGATTTCTTGTTTGGGTTGAGAATTTTTCTGTACCTCTTTGTATATTACTATAGTCTAAATCAGATAATGATAATTCAGAAAGTTTATTTATGTTTTTTGTTATTGAAAAGAAAATTTTTTTTCTATAATAGATTTCAAGATTTTCTTAATATTGGATGTCCTGTTGCCTGTGAATACATATAAATACCCATGCTGCCTTTGACAAATGAATGGTGTTTGTAAAAGTATATAAAAAGAAGGATGGCTGAAAACAAAAAATGTGTAGGAAACTTTTTTTTTGTTATTCCTTCATAAGATATATTGTGGTGTTTATTTTGCAGGAAAAAGAAAAGGAACTGGAAGTATGGAATATTTATAGCAATCGCCAGAGGAATATTACCCAGAAAATGAGCAGTTCTCGCTCAACTCCTTCTGTGAAAAGTAAATTTAATGAGAGGGTACCTCCACTCACACCTCCACCAGTGAGGATGAAAAGATATGAGGAACGAAGACGACAATCAAAGAAACAAAAGGAATCAATGGTCAGTGTTGTTATTGTGTCGTAGTAAATATTTTAACCATTGTCATACTGCTATATATATATATATATATATATATATAGAGAGAGAGAGAGAGAGAGAGTGTGAGAGAATTGGAAAATATATAGCTATTGATTTGCTCTGATATCCACATTATGAGGATTGGATCAAATCAGGGCAAACACAAGGTTAAGGTTAGAGAAAATTTGCCTGCAACTAACTTTATTCAGGTACAGAAGAGGGAGTGCTTGGCTGCATAAAGGGTGACAATTACATTCTTTAACATTAAGTAGGGTGCATGTACTTAATACAAGAGAGTATTCATTAAACAATAATATAACATCCCTACTGTTATAAATAGGAACTATGATCTTACTTCCTTGTTTCACATTGACTGACTTATCCCTCTTTCAGCATGTGTATGAATCTTAACAGTTTTGCATTTCCTTGGTTCACTTGCATGAGTTATTTGCAGCTGGTGAGAATATGGTTCTAGACAGTTGAACAATTGGTGTTATGTAGCAAACTTAGTGGCTATAGAGGTTGGTGGTGGCTGACAATTCAGTATTTGCTCTAGTGATTTATTGCAAGTGATGTCTGCTGTATCAATAGATTCCAACTGGCATCTGGACTTTGAGAACATTCATCCTGTTAATGATTTATGATGGCTTTTTCCCCCCATACATGATCACCCTTTTTGTATGGGTTCATTCAAGCAATATCACTTTCACTTAATTCTTGCAAATCATGTGCATGATTATTGTAGCTTGAACTTTCTGTGTTTAAGTAAAGTTGTTTCACTTAAGTCAAGGTTAGCTATCTTTGGTTTCAGTAATGCTGCTCATGGGCAGTAATTTATGAAGTGGTGATTTAGTAGGTATTGAGAAGGGCTGTTACCCATTTTTTGATTAGGAGTATTTCTAAAGTTGGACAATGCCATAAACTGGCCTGTGTTAATATCCTTATTTTTCCACATGAGATGTTTTGTAGACAAAGGCATAATCTGGGGTACAGTATCAGAAATGACCTGGTATGGAATCCTATATCTTGCAAAATGTGCCTTCTATTTATGGATATCTCCCACATGGAAATATACTCATGTATATATAATGACATGCCTGACTAGAAAATACAGTCCTTCATGTGACATATGTAACCTTCAATATCTGTGTGTGATGAGTGAATTGCATGTTTGATATGACTCCACAGGCTGAGTGGAATAAGCATACTGTCACCTTTAAATATGATGCCATCTTGAGTTGCTTTATTATGTAAATGAAAATATAGATATAGAGTAACTGGATTATTTGCTTATAATGAAGCCAACCCTGTAATATGTTTTTCTTGAGCAGATCGCATATTTCATCTGTTTCTTTGCAGATCTGAATAAACATTTCATTACAGATCAGGAGAAAGCTTACCATACTAACATGTTTCAATTTTGTTTGACAGCTCTTCTCATCTGTCAAATATGACTGTGATCCCATGTCTGTGCTATACTTTTTTTTTCTTAATGTATACAATATCAAGGTTATATTTTGAGTATATAGTAGTATTTAGTCATGTTGGCACTTTTACAAGAGGTTTCTTTAGTTATGGCTTCAAGTGGTTTGTAGTCAGTGTGGATCTCTAACCTTCTGCCATGTATGTACTGGTGAAATTTTTCCAGCAAGAACACAATTGCAAGCATTTTTTTATCAATTTGTGCATTCCTCTGTTCTGTATTAATGAGAGTTCTGCTTGCATAAACCACAGGCTTTCCTTGTTATAGTAGGGCTGTGACAAGCTCTTCTGAGATTATATCACACTGAATTACAAGTGCATCACTTGGGTTGTAGAAAGTGATTAACTGTGCTTTTGTAATGAGTTCTTTCATTTCTGTGAACATTGTGTCATGAGCATGAGATCATGTCCATGGAAATCTTTGTGTCATGCTGGATTAGTTCCTTGACAGTAGATAGTAATGATAGAATCTTACAAGGTAATTTATGGTTCCACATGCACATTACTCCTTCCACTGAAGTGGATGGTTGCAACTTGGTGACTGCATCAGTTTTAGTAGAGTCTATTAGTGATGTGTATTAGTAATGTGTGACAAAGTGACCATGAAGCTGATTGATGATTCCTTCAGCTGTACCTTATCTATGTTCTGCTTGATCTTCCCACAACAGCAATTTCAGATTTATATTGTGATTTGTTGATGCTTGCTCAAGTTCATCTCTTGAACCAAGTACCATATCATTGGCAACACTCAACTCCATTAAAACCATCAATGGCATAGAGATATTTCTGAATTATTTCAGAATTTACACAGATTCCAAGAGAGCCTGAGTTACTGATACTAACTGAACCCTGTTTTAAAGAGAGTGCAATTAACTGAATTTGTTTTCCAATATTACATTCCAGTAAGTTGATGCAACATCTAACTTAAAAGTATTTGGCATTTGTTAAACTTGCCAGCACTGTGATTGGTAACTGGTATCATTCAAACTATTGCTTTTGTTGACATACCAACAAAAGCAATAGTTCTTTCAGTTGCTTTAACTCTTTCTTGACTTAAGGAATTATAAATGCTGGCATGTGTCCAAGTGCAGTAGTATGCTAATGTGACAATTTTATCTACTTGTAGATGTACCTGCCCAGTTAATGATCCATTTAAGATATCTTTATTTTTTTAATTACTGGGTACTTTAACTCTGAATTAACATTAGTGATATTATCATAGTGCACAGTCATCAAGTTCATCTGTTCATTTGTATGCTCTCTGACAATAGGGATAGATTCTCTTTCATTCCAGTGAATTTAACTGAATATTTTTCTTGTCCTTGCCAACAGACACTAGCTCAATCTCATTCCATATATGTAGTTTTCTGGTGGATGGTTGCAGATCAATATCATACACATATTTCTGTAGGATTACATTATCAATAGCACTACAGGCAACTTAGAACTTTCTTTTTGTCAAGTAACCTTAGAATCTTTGTCTTTTTTCCACTTTTCAATACAAAATAACTCCTGTTATTACAAAGTCTACATTTTTGGCCCCAAACAGGATGTGTATTTTTTCCATCTTGCCACAAATTACAGTTTATTTGACCCTTTTTATGGAATTTCTATTTGTAATTTTTATTCTAGATTTGTTTGTTTGTTCTGTCTCTACAAGGTCCTCCATAGCTGTCAGCTGTGTAGATGTGGCTTCGCAACTGCATGATATGTTGACACATTGCCTGAGAATTAGTGTTGTATGTTGTAACATTCTTTTATGAGCCTGGTTTTCTCTCACACCTACTACTATGTAATTGTGTAATAAAGAGTCATGTAAACACATACCAAAATGAAAAGATTTGGATAAGTTATGTAGCATAGTAACATGAATCAATGCTCTCACCTGATTTCTTGTCTCTTTTGTTGAAAACATACTATTCATATGCTTTGTAATTCTATCCGATGAAGTGTTGTTCAAACTTGACTATTACCGTATCCAAGTCATCTTTCCTTTCTGTTGCAGCATACTGAAATCCATTGTATATCATCATGACATCTGGGCCAATAGCATGGAGAAATAGTGCAGTCTGGTTCTCCTTATTTTGGTCAGCCAGTTTGGTCAAAATGCTAATGTTAATCCACATCTATTTCCAGAGTTTCCATCTTTCAGAAAGATTTGTCTTCATATCCATCTTGCCTGGCAGTAATATATTTGACTGTAACACTTTTGCTATTTTCACATATATGGGTACAGCTCATGTTAATGTCAGTGTTGTCAAATGCTCAACATCACTGAAACAGTTTATTTTTCATGGACATAAGTCCTCATTTACAGAGCTGCCACGATACTATTAGTCATTGAAAGAACAGGAAAAACACAAGTTTAAGGAGAGAGAAAACTTACCTGTGACTGGTTTTATTTAATTACATGAGAAAAGAGGGAAGGGTGGAGGGAATGCTGGGAAAGATAAGGGATGAGAATCATGTTCTTTAACATTAAGTAAGGAGCTTGTATTAAATGATAATGCAGCCAAGGAGCTTTAATTAAATAAATTATGTAACACTTCCAATAAAGTTGTTAAACTTTGCTGATAATCTGAGCACAGTATCTTTTCAGATTCTTTCAATATTCTTATTTTGCAATGCTGTTTACTGTTTAATAATTTGACTTCAATTCATAAACATTGCTGTATACCCTCTTCCCTCTCTATGCATAGTAAGCATTACCTGATTTTAAAGTTTTGCTTTTTCAACCAAAAAGCTATCTTTTCTCCTTCTATTCTTGTTATTAATATTACTAAAGTTTAAGGTGGATTATAGCCTACATATTGATTTCTTCTCTTTTTTTATTCTTCTTTTGTAAAATCTGACAGATTTCCAATAATACCTTTCAGTTAACTTGGTTCAAGCTAAATCTGAATTCTCCAATATCCAAATGCAAAAACATTAAATTCCTTAAAATTCCTTAATTTATCAGTAGATAGGGAAAAACGGGAGTACTATATACCAAGAACTGCATATACAATATTTCATGCAGCTGTACCAATGTGTTCAAGACCAAAAATAAGGTTTGAGAAATACTAGAAAAGCTGCAATCCATAGAGATAATTTAAAATCAAGTACAGCAACAGGTGGTGGTGCGGTAGTTGTGACTCATCTGCTTTTATGAAACAAAATCAAAATATTAGACAGAAAACAACAGTGGAAAATAAGATGATCAAGGACTCTGTACTTAGATTATTTGATCAGTAGATTAACTAATTTGTAAGAATCATTAATTAGGAATGGCGAATCAAGAAGAATGACTTAAGAATTGTCATTTTGACAGATTCATTGGAAAATCACATTTTCAGCAAGTATATATATCAGGTGAATACAATCTGAAGAACACAGAGAGGATTCAGATGTGTACACATGGAGCAAAATTCATTATTCTGAAACACAACTGACACTCAAAGAATGCTAGATATGAAGACAAGGAAATTAGTTTAAATTATCCTCTGGGTGCCTATATAGAAAATTAACATATCTCAAAAGAAATTGTAGATAAAACTGAATTGAGTTTCTTTATATTTCAATGCTTTATATTTTTTTCTTTATATTTTCAATGCTTATTGAACATATTGACATATGAATAAAGGAAATGAGAGACTAAGGAAGTAGTAAATCTATTTAATTAAATACATATTTTAAAGCAATCATCTTGCTACTAAAACTAAAATTCTTTATTACTGCTTATCATTGCTTATTCATGGCCTAAGTAACTGAATACAGAGAAAAGTAAAAGAATTGTGAGGCCATTTCAGATCAGTCTATTTTCATAAACTCCAGATTGAAGATGAATAAACAATAATGGTTACCTGACAATAGAATTTTAGAAAAAGATTTCTATTAAAATATTTTGTAAAACCTTTTGATAGTTTGTTTTTTAAAAATGTATTATTTATTAAAGAATTATCAATAAATTTTTAAAATATATTAATAAAATTCAAGCCAAAATTCTGAAATGATTTGTTTTGATTATCAAAAAAAAAATTGATAAATAGGTAAATTCTTTTGAGGACTTTTACAGATAGCTAGAATAACAATTTTATTTTTTTTACACTAAATAAGATTGTGTATTTAATATATATATATTATATATACAAAAGCATTTTGCAAACTTCAAGTATGACCTTAAACTTCTTTTATTTTTAAATAGATGTGAATAATGTATATAATTTTTATAATGTATATTGATTTTAAAATCATTTGCAAATTTTTAATACAGTTGAAAAAAGTGAACTTACCTTCACCAAGAGCTGCCAGTGATACAAAAAGCAACCAGACATCAGTAATTGATGATATTGACTTTAATCCATCAATTCAAACTTTGAATGAAACAGTGGAACCTATTGAACCAGCATCAGTCATGGATACTCACAAGTTTACTTGTCAAGAAAGCATCCAAGAGGAAGTTGTAGAAATGCTGGAAAATATTAAGCTTGATAAGACCAAAGTGAAGACATTTCCAGATGCTAATATGGAGCCAGAAAAAACTGTAGTAAAACAAGAGAAAGAGGAAAAGTATCAAATGGAAGAGTTAAGACAGCATGAAATTGAAAGGATTGAAGAGAATGCAAAGAAAGAAAGAGAACAGCTGCAAAAAGAACAGGAAGAGGAACGTAAAAAGAAGGATCTGTTATTGGCCAGATTAAGGGATCTGGACAACAAACCTCAGACCCTTATAAACTCAGAAAATGATCTGGTTACAGATACTCCTAGCAGGACTGGTTACACTTTTACAAAGCAAACTGAAAATCTCCATCAAGGGAGACCTTCAAATGATTTAGACTTTTGGGATTCACCATTGAAATTCAGTCAAATCAAGCAGAATTCTCTTTTAAAACAAAACCAGAGTAATGTTGGAACTTCATCTCAAAAAGGAAGCAGGGTATCCAGCCGAAAACCAGATAATATGATTGAAGATTTTTTCACTTCAACTGTTTCCCCCAAAAATAATGATGACCTCAAGATGTCTAGTTTTGTCAATGGAGATGTGCCAATTCATCATGATTCTTCTGAAAACAGAACAAGGTCAAAAAAATTAAACAAGATGGAAAGCAGTGTTTACAAGGAACTTTTTGGAGAGAATGTTGATGACAACATTTCCTCCAACAGAAACAGTGACTTAATCCTTGGAGACCTAAACCGACCAAGTAGGCAGGATTCAGTTTGGATAAATCAAACTGTTGGCAATGTTGGAGGGTTGTTTAGTGGAGATGGTTTGAACAATAGTTATAATGAAGGAAGCAAATTATTACCATCCAGACAACAGGTTAGTATATTTGAAACCCGGTCAACCATCAATGCATTTGATAATTCTTCTGATAGTATAGAAGAAATAATTCTTTAGTTTGTTTTATTAACAGCACAAATTTTTACTTATGTTTTTCTTTGAGATGGGGGACTTAATTTCTTACTTTGGTATAAAAAAAGTTGAGGTAGTATATTCTATACCTTACTTTTATGACCATTTTGAAGGACATATTTTGTTATAAAGAAAAAGTATTAAAAATAATCAGTAAAACTTGCTTGTATTTTATTTGACATGTGAGAAAATTTATTCCTACTTTTTTTTCTGATCTTACCTGCTTGGTCTGTCATTTTATGATGACTTTACAATTTTAATCATTGCTGAAAAAGATTTTTCGGGTTTATAAATCATTAAATATATATAAAGAAAATTTTTCTCTTTACTTCTCTGTTTGTTATCTCTCTTTCTGTCTTTGTTATACATACTATTCTGTAACTTAAAATGTGCTAAACTTCTCAAAGACGAATACCTGAAAATCATTACATTTCAAATTTGATTAATGTTGTAACCAACAAACTTGATGGAGAAGATTTGACTAGAAATAATCTTCTTAGAACACAATAGTTTTAAATTGAAATTAAATGAACATTTGAAACTTTTAAAAGTTACCAAATATAAAATACCTGACAATGATCATATTTCACTGCTTGAAAAACAACTAAAGGATGCTAGGTTGATGTAGGGTTTAAGGTTGGTAAAATTAAGAAAAATTACCATAGTTACAAATAAATTTTAGTATAGATCAGACCTTCACTTTATTAGGTAATCCAAAAAATTAAATTTAATTATCAAAGAAAATATAGTAATATGCATTGATGTTTCAGAGTATATTTTGGTGGTTAGTGAAGTTGTAACACCTGTCAAAGAATGCTGGTCTTTAACAGCAAAAAGATGAAAAAGATGAAAAAAGCAGAAAACCAACCCACAAAAATATTTTACCTAAACCCAAGAATCAAACTGTTAACATGAATAATAAACTACTAGTATGTCTAACTAGGAGACAAAAGAAAAAGTGATGGCATTACTAAGTAACTTTTTCTGATTCTAAAACAATGCAATATGCAACTTCCAAAATCTATGTTGATTCTATTTTCATAAATGACCTTCCTCTCAGCTTGGTATATATGTTAGTGACACAGCTATTTACTGCTGTCTAAATAGTAAGTTTGATCAGTTCAATAAAATCAAATTGGCAGCTGATCTCAAAAATAACCTACAATCTGTTGTTAAATGGCTGGCTTGTTAATTTTAATACCTCCAAAATGAAACTGTTCTCTTTTAATCATCTGAGAGAACCTTTTTTACCTTTTGTTAACATGGCTAATGCTAATCTCTAGGGGAGTGACTTACTGTGCCTTTTTGGATTAAAATTTTCTGCTGGCATGAAATGGAAGGAGTACATTGAATCAATTACTGTGTTGAGCTAGACGAGTTTTCTCGCCAAAATCTATCTTACATATTTATAAGTCTACCATTCATCCTTGCTTTGAATATTGCTGTCATATCTGATCTGGTGCTCTTGCTATATATTTAGAGATTCTTGATAAAATCCAAAGAAGCTACAATGTTATTGGTCCTAACTTGGCATTTCAGCTTCAGTTACTTTTCCACCACCATAATGTAGCTCCTCTGTGCCTTTTCTATAAATAGTAATTGTTCTGATGAACTTTTCTCTATGGTACCTAGACTTTATGAATTTAAGCGCAGTACTAGATTGGCAGCAAGGTCTTCATCATTTTACAATTGAAATGACTAGATGTAACTGTAAGTTCTATTCTATCACACTTTTTGCTTGTGGAACTCTACGCTGGCTTCTTCCTTCCCAGTCAACTTGGTCATCAAAAATTTAAATGCAATGTCAATCATTATCTTCTGCCTTTTTAATATTTGTTCATTTATTGTCCTCTCTCCTTAATAGTATATTTTTCTCTAACACTCAGTAACCCCTGGCATCTTAGTAGCTTTATTGCTTTGCTTGGGGTGAAATGATTAAAAAAAATCAAAATTATGAGAATTATTATCAAATTTGAAAATAAGTGACTGCTTTCCCGCCAATAATTATGATGTATCATCATCATCATCTCCTTGGCTTTTGTAATCGTAGGGGAGATCTGAGTGCAGAAGCCATATTGAATCTCTGCCACAACAGACTATCAACAGCAGCCATCAGCAACCCTAACCCTAGTCATACTTGTCTATTGTTTGACATTGTCCAACCAGTTTTTGTGTTGGTATCCTCTCCTACATCCACCTTCAACGGTGCCTTGCATGATGGACTTGCACAGACTGCCATGCCTTGTAACGTGTTCAAACCACACCATTTTTCTCTGTTTGACAGTGGCAAGAAGAGGTTCCTGGTGACCCACAAGACTTTCAACCCTTTTCTGCACAAACTCATTAGTTTTATGTTCCTAATAGAAGATGCAGAGGAGTTTTCTCATGCATTTGTCCTCAAACACTTGGATCCTTCTCTCTGTTTCTGCCAACAGTATCCAACATTCACATCCATATATGAGATGGAGACTACCAGCAATTTGTACAGTCTGTACTTTATTTGAAAGCTTATTTTGCTCTTCCATATTCTAGCAAATTTGGCCATAGCTGTGGCAATATGATTTAAATCCCAGGAATTTTATTGTGTAACAAACCTTCATTTAAATTAGTTTCATTAAATAGTTAGGAATATCCTCTTATTGAAAAAAAAGGATACACAAAATTTCTTACATTAACAACTTTTTATATGGTAATGGTAATATTGGCTGTTTCATTGTAAGGAGGCTTACAGCCATATCATGTTGAAACACCGATCTTTGTACAATCACTGAAGTTAAGGAACATTTAGCTTGGTCAGTACCTAGATGGGTGACAACTTGGGATTCCAATTGGGTTCGTTATATTCACCTATGAGAAAATACCCCTTGGAAAGGTATGAATTCACCTCTTCCCTCCCCCATAGGTTAACATAGGTTAATTAGTAGGATTTATATTAATAAATCATTATCTCCAAAAAGTTCTTACAATCTAAAAACATTTTTTGGCTTTAAATAACCTGCAAAAGACTGATATTATATAATCAGTCATTGTTAATGCTCTTTCCAGTATTGATGGGAGGTGGGGTTCCTTTCTTGCTTTTTGTTTGGGGTAGAGTGGAACATCAGCATCTTGATCATGTTGATTATTCTCTCTGTGAGTTAAATGTGCTACCCATTTTAGTTATTGCTGTTGTTAAAAGTCCTCATGTGGTTCTGGTACAGTTCTTTGTGATTCTGCAATACCAGTCCACGAGGTTCGATAAAGAATGGTCCTTGCTGAGGCCTACATGCTTCACTCACTTGAAGCCATTTTTAAAACCATTCAGCTGAGAAAGCAGTTGTATATAGCTGTCAGTTTAGATATTTCTGAACAAGTTTGGCAGCATACATGATTTCTATATGAAAGTTTTGATTTGATAAAGCTATTTTAGAATATAACTCTCATTTTTTGTTTTCTTAGCAGCTTCCAGTGTTGGGCAAAATTACCCTGAGCACAACTTATTCTATGTTCCTGCTTCCCTACCAGAGTTTCTTTGTTTCCTATACTAAATTTGTTGTAACTGATCCATACATCAAGGTATTTGAAGTGTTTAGTATTTACTAATTCCACATACTAGATTTTATGAAGGATTCAGCACTATTACTGCTTTCATTCCAAATCCAGATCATAAAAACATTTCTGTTTTGAAAATGTTTATTTTGAGTCATACTTCTTGGTATACTTGGTAGAGGATGATTTTTTTTTTCAAGATCATTCTTATCTCAAGTATGAATACCTATGTCATCAGTATACCCCCCTCCCTCATCTTCTGTACATTGGCCTCTGGTAGGGAAGCAGGAAAGCTATATTCTATTACTAGATTCATTTGGGATACATTGTGGAATGTTTAAGTAATCAGTGTTCATCTCTTCACATCTGTACTTGTATACAGCAGAGCATAGTCTTAGAAGAGATTAAATAGATTAGGACTCTCATTTCCTTTGTACTCCAGATGTGGTTTGGAATATCTCAGTATTGGGATCATCACCTGACATGTGCAACTTTGTTGTCCAATATAGTTCCTCTATCAGATCTAGGCATTCAGAGCTTAAAAGGCAGTTTCTAATGGGTGAGTAGCGGAAGTCTGTATTAATGTAGTTGTATTCTGTTTCAAGACTTCCTTCATGAAACTTCAAAAGTTGCTTCTAAATTCAGGGAAAGGGTATGCTAATTCCAAAAGTTCAGCCTCAATGTCAAGTTATAATTTATTATTCATTAACTTTTTTATAGCTTTCCTTGCTTCCTTATCATTAGATTCATTATTGTAATGATCAGATGTATATTGATATATGTTCTAATTCCACAAGCATCTTCAGCTTAATGTCATCATGGTTGAAATGTGGCTTGAAGTGTTTTTCAAATCAGGACATCTCTTCTGTTTTGGTTTCAATTGTAAGATGCTATCATGATTTTTTGCTTTTCTCTACATTTCAACACAATGTCTATACTGTTTGGCTTCATTAATTTGTTTTCTAATTTGTCAGAGATACTAGTATAACACTCTTCTGTCAGTTGAACTTTGGTCAAATGCTGCCATTGGTTGATCATTCTGATCTAAACCATTTCTCCACCTATGTTGTGTTGTTTGATCACAGAGCTGGCAAAAATCAAATTGTTGTCAGCAATTGTGATGTTGGTCCATTTCCAGCAAAGCTATATCACAAAGGAATTTGACAAAAAATGTCTTTGCATTTAAAGAAAAGACAATAGTTCTACGAAAATTTATATACTGTTTTTAAATTCTGTGTCAACAAAATTTCTCAGCCTGGTTTTGCTTAAAAATCAAAAATTTACCCACTGCATCAGTCATCTCCCAAATCTCACCAGGGTCATTGTACACTAGCCGTCCTGGGTCTTTACATAATGGAAACTTCATTCCCTGGATTTGGTTAAAAAGTTTATCTACTCTGCTTATATTGTGTTTTTGCAACCAGCGCTTTTTAAAACTGCTTCATTAATCAGCTTTCAGCTAAATATTGCCATATAGTTTATTGTAGTAATATCACTTTCCTTCAAAGCATCTCTGCCCTAAAAAGAAATAGACTTTAGAAATAAAAAAAATCCCTTCTGTCATTTGGTCCATCGTTCTATTCATTAACCCTTCTTGTCTTGTTCCGAGCTATGTTTTTGATTTAACCCCTTTCTTTCTGTTTGTCAGTGCCACATACTGTCACACTCGTTTCTTAGAGCATTAACTAGTTTGTTTGATTTTATTTTCTTGTTCAATTGTTTAATATTCTCCTTTCCATTTTTCTTCCTTTTTAGTTTGTTTCTTTCTAGTATCAATCTTTATAAATTGGCATTGTCATTCCATATGTGGATCTTTTTTCCATCTAGACATTTTAAGAAGTATCTCACATGCTTCACCTATGGAAGTTAAGATAACATTATTTGATTCATCTGTTCTTACATTCTAAACTTGTATTTCCATTTCTTACTGTTTGGATATTATGGCTAAGTTCTATTCATGTTTTATATAAATGGAAGTGGCCTATTTTATTGGTTGATGCTGTAAATTTTGTCACAAGTAAGAATAATAAACTCTGACATCTATGACAAGTCTCAGCCAAGAGTCCAATATGCTATAATTTTTTATTACACCATTCAGGTTATGCTATGTGATTTGGTGTTTCATGGGATGGTCAAACCATGTATTTAGGATGGAGTAACAAAAGTATAATAAAAGCTCCCTAATGTTGTTTGAGGCTCCTATTTCAAAAGGTGATATCTTCTTCTCATCAAAGGGGAAGTGGCATTCAGAAACAGTAGAGATAACATTAAAGTCCTCAATAATGCACAATTTTCTGTTTTTTTTTACTGCAAGACAGTTTAATTTGCTACTCTATAGAAATACTCTTTTTCAGAGATATCACTTTTTTCAGTTGGAGCATTGGCTATGATTCTGTTTCTACAGCCACAAACAGCTACATTGGTAGCTATTAGTCTTTCTGACTGGTGTAAGGTATTACAATATCTGATGTTTTGCATACAGTGATGCCAACTCCATGTTGTTTTTTCTATTTTAGGCCAATCCAATATAAGTTGTACCCAGTTGTGTAATGGTGTTACTACTAAGTTGACGTATTTCTTGCATACAATGTTGAGGGTTGCATTTTTGCATTGTTCTAAAATGAAATGCAACCTGAAATCATGTAATGCTGAATTGACGTTGATTTTCCCATTTAAAAAATTTAGCAAAGTTTGATCTTTTAGTTGATTTTTTTTTTGTGAGGTTAGGTGTCTGACTAGACCTTTCCTTACCAGTAGGAAAACTTTCAAACTCAGAGGAACTGATGGTTTTGTGTCTTGGTAACCCACATGATGGGGATTGCAATAGATAACTAGATTCTTTGGCATTTCCATGAGGTTAGAGTGGTGGGTTTTATGTCAGGGTTTTCTTCTCCAAGATAGATAGCCATTGACATGGCTAATAAGCTCTATTTATTCACTTGGAGTTACCTTCAACTAGATAAATTGGCTTCACCACAGCTGAGAGTGTTCATCTCCCCTAAGTGTGCATACATATACACACAAACACACACAAAGTTTTAACTTGGTATAAATTCCCATAAGTCCTATCCAAGCAGAGAGGAAATGGAAAAGGAATTCTACCTCACCTTTTCCTTCTGTTCCCATTTAACAGCAGATAGATTGGACAACATTCACTCACTGACTCACTTGAAATTTTGTGGTGAAGAATGTAATATATATAAAACATATATAAAAAATGTTAAAATATATCACATACTTGTTCCATCTTTTGGTTAGTGGTAGTATAATAGCCAGCAAATATCTCCCAGAAACCAACAAAATAGCTACATATATATCAAAATACACAAACCCTAAATTTCAACCCATGAGCGAAAAATTCAATTTCCAAACAAATTCCCAATTTTATTTTTCTAAATATTTTTTTTATCCATATTCTCTCTCTCTCTCTCTCTCTCTCTCTCTCTCTCTCTCTCTCTCTCTCTCTCACTCTCACTCTCACTCAAAACACTGGCATCCATAGAACCTGTAGTTGTAAATAACTCAGTAATGTTTTAAGGAATAAAGCAGCAAATCTTTTTCTTCCCAGCACAGAAATTGTATTTTACTTCTAGTTTGTGCATCAATCAATGATGTCTATTAAGTGTAAGTTAACTTTTGAAAACAAAAAATATTTTGATAAGAAAGTCAATTTCTTGGAAATTAGTGTCAGTAAGAAATATTTCAATTACTTAGTTTGTGGGTGCCTCACTAATTGATACACTCTTCAACTATTAAATTAAGCCAATGACAAAACTTGAACTTAAACCCCATAATAATAATAATAAAAATACTTCATCTCAGAATTTAGACAATTTAAGATAATTACTACTGCTGCTAGTGCTACTGCTATTTGTAAACAATATGCCATGAATAAAGAGTAGGAGGAAGAGGAGCTTTCTAACTTTGATTTGGACTTGACAGCTGTTAGCTTCCATAGTTAAATTGATTAAGGTGACATCCATGTAATGCATACTCTCAGGGTATGAAATGCATTGGATTTACATTTTTATTTCTGATTTATGTTACTTAATTTTACAGTTGAAGAATGCATAATATATTCTTTGACATTTTCTAATAGAAAATAACAAGAACCAAATGGAATAAGTCATAATGAGTAATGATTGAAATAGTAGATTGTTCAGATAGTAAGGAAATAATAATCGATGCATATGCAATTAAATTAAATATTATTAATCGTTGACTTAATTACCATCATTAGCAATTACAGTCACTCAGTGTAAAGGCATTTTTTTCATTTCTTACAACTAAAAGTTTGGGCTTTATAATAAAAGTGTTGGGAGATGTGAATTAGCATCTTCCATATTTTTAAATGTCTTGACACAAAGAAAATATTTCAGTGATTTTTCTCACATTTGTACTAAAGGATGACACTCTTTTTACTAAAGCTATGTATTTCTTGTCTAATACATCAATAAAGTCTTTGTCTCGTGGAGATTAAATGTCATCCTTAACTGTAAATAATACACAGCTTTTTTTTTTGCCTCCTCATGAGGATAAATATGATACAAACCTGAGTTTAATGTGGAGTCACATACATGGATCTGCCTAGTCCCTGTGACTTTGCTGCAAATGTGTCAGGGTAACTTACAACCCACTTCCTTTAGTGCAATCAAGATGTGCTAGTCTGAATTTGGTTTAGGCATATCTATATTTTCTTTTTATGCAATTATCTACCTTCATTTTTTAAATGAGGAGGTGCTGCCTATGAGACGGCTCCCCAGCGATCAGGCATATTTCAATTTATGCCCTGTCTTATCCAATTACAAGCACAAAGATGGTCCCAGTTCTGAAGGGTTGGAGATGTTAAACTAAACATAAGTCTTGTTGTTTATTCATAGTCAACCTTAATTTTACAAGATTTTTCTTCAAATTTTCATGTTAAATGTTTTGTTATTTTCCAAATAACCCATTACAAATCATAGTATGTGTGATGAGGAAGTGATTAAAGTGAAAGCCAGAAAGGAAATATCCACAACCACAATCTAGATCCTTAGTAGGTCTTTAGAGTTTACAGATGAATAGTTTACTATGCAGACTCAATGAAAGTACTTAAACGTTTGAGCTGGTAATAGAATTTACTTGCTTGATGTTAGGGATAAAAAACAAAAAAAAAATAGGAAAGGAAAAGAATAATGGATAAATAGGGTTTACTGTATCAATATTGATATTTTTTATTTAATACTAAAGTGGTAATGATATTTTATTGACCGAATTAATGTTGATATAATTACTACCACTTAATTTATTCTGAAACATATTCATCGAGTTCTATAATAGTATATGGTTTTGAGAGAAATACTATATGTAACAGCCATATTATTGAAATACTAAGAACTATTATTTTAGGGGCTCTATATATTTTGTAAAGTATATTATCAAAAACAGAACAATTACCTGGTCCAAGATGTAATTTTATTTGACTTTGTGGTTAAAGGCACATGAAATGAGATCCTTTTATAATTAGGTAAATCTATGCAATAAATGAAATTGCAAGCAAAATATGTCTTATCACTATACTTACTTTCAACTCTACATTTTATTTCATATTTGACATTCTGGCTTTAATTAGATTTTCAATGCTACACTTGACTGACAATTATGATTTTGATATTTTTAATTAGAAAACATTTTTCTTTGAGAATACTTAGTCAATATTTAATCATTCATGCATATTTATGGTACCTATTCATGAAGGAGAAGTAGAGTCCCAAGGAGGGTTAACAGTAATCAACAGAATTAAATATAGTTAAATAGTTTTATATTATAGAACTAGGGGAAAATGTGAGAATGTGTTTAATGATTATTAGAATTAAATGTATAAAAATTAAGGAAGTTTAATTAACTTCAAACCTGAATACTAATTTGGATGTATTTTCTGGAACAAAGAGGACATTTAGAGAGCATAACATAATGATTAAATCATGCTGATCCATTATTAGTGACAGCAGGCTGACTCCCATATATATATATATATATATATATATATATATATATACATATATAGATATATATAATTTAGTGTGTGTGTGTGTGTTGAAGGCACATTGAAGATAATTACATTTTACAAACAACTAAATTTATTGATACAAAACAACTAAATTTATTGATACAAAAACAGATGCAGTAATGTTTGGATTACATGCTTATTCAATTTAACTGCCTTCAGTCACAATGATAGCTTCAATGTGGAACTGGAATCATTGGCATGCACATGTTACATTGCCTGTGTTGATAATAGACTTGGTTAATGGCAGCTTTCAAGGAATTAGTCATATTCTAAGAACATTGATTAGCCTCCGATTGAACAATATCCCACATATAATAGTCAAGTGGATTTTGCTCTGGTATGTTAGGTGGCCACATGTTTGGTGTGATTGTGTAGATTGTTTGCCATCCAATCTTGGTTTGCCACAGGTGCAGAGTCCTGCTGAAACACATATGGCTTTTATCATATACAAGGGCTTCACAACTGCTTCCAGCACCAGTGTAGCCTGCAGCATTGAATTGTAGACACTGTTGAAAGAAGTGGAAAACTTGGTGTGTATAACATGGAAGACATCAAAAGGATCTGCACATAACCACTCATTATTTCTTCTACTTACTTTTTGATCCTGGTCAAAATTTTTTCATTTGAAAAAAAACAAAACAAAGAATGACAGGTTCTTCTGGATGTTTCAACTTGTTCAGTAATCATTTTGCTCAAGGCAATCATTGTTCTGCTATGTGTGTGTGTGTGTGTTAATATGAACCTCCCTTTCCTCATCACATATGAGTTGTACCAAATGTCTTAATGTATGACATTGCGGTGTGCCTTTGAACTCCTGGAGATCTATGACAAAAGGCCACATGAACATTTAATAAACATGAATCAATTTGCCATGAACATTATCAATTCACATCAATAATGTTCTGCACATGCTGTATGAATTACAGTGTGCATTGATGTCCAAATGCTGTGATTACTTTTTGTGCTTCACTGCAGGTGATACATCTGCAAGTTTCCAACTCCTTCCTAACTTAATGCACAAACAACCTGATAACTTCAAAAAAATGTGCAATCTCAATATCCTTGTATGTTGCATGTATCATAGCAATTATAACATGTTTTATCTCATGCATTATCTGATAGTTTGCCATTGATGCTCTGAAAGGATAAAAGCACATTAATAATTGATTATCACATAATTGCAGGCACACAATCACATCAAATACCTAGCACTTCATATACATATATGCAGTATACTTTGAGAGTTACACAGAAACTAGAAGAGAAAAGATAGATCAGAGGATGTGAAATATAAGCAGAACAGCTAGTTCTGCAGATATATGTGAAGTTCATATTGTAACAACCATGAATTGTTAATTCCCTTCATATTACTATCCCAACAATTGAAAAAAGGAGATTTATCATCATCATTATTGTAAAATAGCAATTTGGAGCTTAAACTACTGCATATTGCATTAGAAAAAAACCTGTATAACCAAGTTATTCTGGTCTTCTTTGTCACTCTTCAGAGATTTCAATGTTAGTTTTGTATGATTGCAATGTTTCAACATTGACCTTGGAACTTCTTCAAATCTTATTTAAATACAATGTGGGTGAAGGAGTCTCCTGTCCAGGATATCACTGAATTGGTGACTGAGATAATTGGCTGATGTTCCTGGTCATAGTGCTACATCTGAATTCTTGATCATGAGGTTATCACAACACAGCATGTGCGGCTGTAACATGACACTAGCCCTGTTTAAACTTTTAATTGCCTGAAATCACTGGATGGTGATCTGGAGGGACCACTAGTTTGAAAAATATTAGTAAAATTCTTAGAAGTATAGATTGAATGGTTGGGAGAAAGATGGAAAAATAAACAAGTTAATAATTGTTTTAAACAATGAAATGAATTTAAGAACAGTTTGAAAGAGAATTGAACCCAGAAATAACTAGTCAAGATTCAGTAAAATTGAGTAAAACCAAATTCTCCCCAACCTATCCAGTCCCTCTGATAAGAAGACATGATTAATGTGTTATCCAAATTTTTTTGTGTTAAGAACCCAAGTACATGGTTTATTTACATTGATACTATTCACCCAAAATGCTTATATCCTTATAGTAAAAGATAACCTAATTTCTTTTAACGAAAGAAGCCATGTGGTTTATGTTGAGATCCCAGTCACTGGGTTTGTTTACATTAATACTATTCACCCAAAATGCAATTATGTGTACAGAAAAAGAGTGACCAAAATAATAAATAAAAAATTTATGTGGTTTATAAAAAGATTTTCTAAGATAGTGATCAGAAGTGGAAAAATTAGATATATCATTGTCAAATTTTAGGACGTGGGTATCTATATAAATGAAGAACCATGGGGCCCAGAAAGAGAGTCATCAGAGATTTACTCCAGGTTGTACCATGAATTGCTGTTGTCTCACAAGAACACACCCACATTTTCATAGCTGGAGTGAGCACACAGACACTCACTGGACAGAAGAATTAAGTGAGAGGTGACAGTCATTGCTTCAACAATTACTACCACTATCCATTGTGGTAGAGCTTAATCCTTCAGTAGATAATAGAGACATCATATTCACCAGTTTTAATATTCAATAAAGTTGTTGTTAGAGTTATTAACAGTGTTGTTCATTTTATTGAAGGGGTTCTTATTTCAGCCTTGATTCCTGACATTGTCCCAGACATGAAGACAAAACTTACCATGATCGAAGTCAAGAATTGCTCATTTCTTATCTGCAGTGCAAAATGTCTATTTTGGTCCAACACTAGACATTGCCATCAACCCCAGTATCGTAAGATTTTAGGAACCTAATGAGATGGCCCACCAACCCCAACTAAAGAAAGTCATTACTCAACAGCATGAGCAGCGATAGTGGGTGAAAGGTGGGTTGAGAGTTAAAGGCCTACATTTAGTGATTGGAACAATGAATGAGCCTGCACCTGGCCATAGGGTGTTACAAAAGTAAGCTTTAATTGCATAGTCATTTTTGGTTTTAGTGCTAAATCTGTTTAATTTATAATTAATTTGAAATGCTCACACTTGCTCATTCAGATTGGCTTCCAAAATTGCAACAAATGGTCTGGCAGTTCCGAAGAAGCAAGGCTTGTTTCTTTGAATGTCATGAATGAGGCATGAAATATTATCAATCTGCTTGTAAAACAAAATTCTTCACAGATCCAACTTCTAACACTTTCGCCCCAGTACCTCAACCTCCGATGTCTTACTCTCTGGGTTGAGGTATCTACTCGGTCTTAACTAAACTTCTGCCTCTTCTTCAGCATAACTACGCGTTTATATAGATAAATCTGGTTGATCATAAATCGACCCTTGGCCCCCATGCGATTATCACGAATGCTGTTTTCAACCCAAAATCATGTGAATTTCAAAGTTCTCATAACCTTAATAAGCTCTATTTCAAATTTTAACCGATAAAACTTATTTCGTCATTCCCATTGTCTTTTTCATGACTCAATTCCAAATGGGCTAGATCAGATTCCCATCAGTAAACAAAATTGTTCTGATCTAATTTCGCTGTTCAAATCTACTCCAATTTCAATAAAAAAATATATACGTGTGTTTCCCAAACTCTCTCCGTTACATTTCCTCCCCTTCCCATCTGTCATTTACTAGTAAATGACACACAAGCTTTCCTATCAACAAAATATAAGAAAACCCAGTCCAACATGCTTCTGACTAGAGTCTACTTAAATATACATCTCTTCCAGCATGCAAAGGTAGAGTCCTCAGTTCTTCTTAGGGCTCATTATGCCCATTTTCAGTGTCCTTACGATACATATGTACATTCAACTTCCGGTTAAAGTTCACTGTTGTGGTGATCTCCTGCAGTAGAACCCTTTCACATAGTTCACTGGTTCGAGTGTTTTTTCTTCAACATCAGTTAGGGGTCCCAATGCACTTGGGTCGGACCTACCTTGGTAAAGTGCACTAACTGGAATCCCTCCTTCACTCATGCACTCCCGTGCCAGTTTATTCTGCTCGGTCGATAACACCACACGTCTCTTCAACCACCACCAAACCAGCAAGGCCACGACTATCATTAGTATAATTCCCACAACAGTCTGCCATGTTATTATAGCAACCAAATTCTGTTTCCAGCCCGAATTCTTATCTAACTCCGACTTCAGCCGTCCAAGATCAATCTTATCGATTGGCCTTAACAACGCTGGCATCTATTCTAGCGACATCTTAGGAATCTCTCTTACAATGGGTTCCCACAATGCCGTCCATCCACTGCCATTCGTTCCTACCAGCTCTAACAAAGCTTCATTCTCTTCAAACTTCTGCTTTGTAGTAGGGAGGTAAAGAGATAGATGGACCATGAGCTCCACAACCAATAGGTAGCTCTACGAAAAACAAAGGGGGAATAACTCTTATCGTAGTGGTGGGCTTCCCTTCGCACACCTTAGATAATTCCATCTCTTCTTGTGTGGCCACTGCCCAAATTCTGTCAGAGACACTGGTTGTTTTAGGTAACATTACACTAGCCAACACCTCTACCTGACAAGGATCTCTAATTCCCTTCTTATTTTTCTTAAATAAATCTAGTACACACAGATTATGACTACCTGTCACGTAAATTGGACTTACAGACCCACTGATACCTAAGGCATCATTCTTGCATTTTTCTGCTTCTCCCTTTGTTAATAGCATAAACTCTGTCCTGGCTAGGTTTAGGGCAACAAATTCCGTCACTACAATGTACTTAGCCACCGCTCCTATCTTCGGCCTTAGTTTTGGATAGGGAAGAAGAAGACTCGTCACCTGATAAATTTCAACGGTACTATCTCTGTCCAGTAATGGAACCGGCACTAGCAATTTGTCATCTTCCAACAAGGTCCCAAGGCGCTATAATACCTCCATAACTGCTAGGTGAGGGTCTACAAGTAATCTAAGGTAATGGGGTAGTTTGGCTTGTATCTCCAGTAGCACTTCCCTTAATCGTTCCGGAGTTATTATACTCGGAGACAGGTGTCCCAGCGACAGAATGTCTAATTGTGCTCTCTAACAACAGCGTTAAAGAGTGACTTGTTTGACGTACCTTACTCATTATAGCTAATGATTGAAAATACCTTTGCAAAAAACCCTCTAATTTCTGTAATTCGGTTGTTACTGACGTGGTTACATTTATTACTTCTTTTCTAAAAATCCTTAGGTGAGAAATTAACCAATTGATACTTCGTCTATTCTTAGCCAATTCCAGCCTAGTAACATTGACTATAGATACGCTCTCTTTAACCGACTGAGCCATTGCTTGTTGTCTCTGTTCTACCGCCTCTAATTTCCTCTTAATTACTCTCACTTCGCCTTCAGAGACTGTACCAAAAAACACGCTTAATGCCTTTCCTACTATAGGTAATACTGCCCTCTTTTTTCTGGTCCGTAACAACTTTATTCCTTTCAAATAGTAACTCATATCCTTCTCATTGGGAGTCCTGAGCTAAGGGGTATAATATACGGTCGGTGGTATTCCGGAGTCTGTAAATAGTCTCCGGCGACTTGTGTCCTGGCTGTAGCTAGTTTGTCCACTTCGGTCTTCAACTGAGCCAGTAACTTCTCATATGGCTGTAGGTCTATCACCAAAGTTATCAACCACTGTGATCTAGTCATATAATCACTTTGCTAGTCTTCTTAAATACAGTATTCTCACTGTGTTCCCAGGTATTAGCTACCACAACTAGCATCGTCAGTACCACAAGCCTCCTTTCGTCCATGTCTGCAAAGAGATGGAGAGAATACTTCGCCTTAATCATTCTCTTATTGTTTTTATCGGATGGTTACATCTTAGAGCAATACCTCAAGCACCGACCCACACCACCACCAGCGCCGTGCATGCCCGTCCACACAGTTCACCAGCACTGATGATAAATGCACCGTTAGTATCAGACCGTCACTCATTCACCACAGCCACTGTACTATTTTCACTTAATCCTTGGCAGCGCAGCTCCCCTCAATCGCCGTTTTAGTGGTAATTCTTCATCAACACTATGTGCTTTTTCAGTCCGCAATTTGCTCTGCAATTGAGCTAACGGAATTTCATCTTCTTCCCATTCATTCAGTTCTTCTTCCCTAAGGTTAGGCTCAATCCCTGCTTCCTCAGAATGTCCCGCTGGGGTCCGACTTACCTCCCTCAGCCTTCGAAGGGTAGTTGGGCTAATTTCAATCTCCTCACTTCCTTCACTTTCACTCTCCGTCTCTAACCCTTCAGGTTCTACCAACGTAGTTTTCCTCAGCCTTTTCTGTTAAGTTTTTGCTTCGGCTCCTTTCCATTCTCCTATTTCAGCTAGCTTTATATCATTCGCATGCACTCTCTTTATCTATCCGGTCAATTGGTCCCAGATCACAAAGGAAACCGGACCCGTCTGCTCCACGATCCTATAGTATGGACTTCATCTCTGGTCCAATTTACCTTCTCTCATGTGTATTTTATAATACACTGGATCACCTATCTGGAAGGAAACTTCTCTATTTTTATTTACTCTATCGTTTCGCCTTTTCTGGGCTCTTTGAATCCTCCTCCTCCTCACCTGAGTAAAAAATTTATGCTGTTGTTCTAAAAGTATCTGGTGATGATCCTCTCCTAAATACTCCCTTCTAGGTCGTAACAGATTGCCTATAGGTAAGGCTACATTCCTGCCATACATCAAGTAATAAGGGGAAAATTTTGTCGTCTCGTTCATCGAGAATCTCACAGCTGATAACGCTTGGGTTACGAATAAATCCCAATTTTCCATATTATCCTCTGTTAGTTTAGCTAACACATCAGTGAGGGTCTTATGAAATCTCTTTACCTTAGCGTTTACTGTGGGGGTGATATGGAGAGGTGGTTATGTGCTGTATGTTTAATTCTCCTAACGTCTCTCATAATCTGATTCACATTCTCCAATCCATTATCGGTAACCAGCTGTTCGGAGGCCCATACCTAGAGATTCGTTCAGTATTATATCTGACACCGTTCGTGCCTTCTTATCTGGTATGGCAAATGCCTCAGGCCAGTTCGTCAGAAAACTCACTATGTAAAGATTACCTCTATGTTTCTCCATATGGCCCAGAAATATTCATGTTTACTTTCTGAAATGGATAATTCGGAATATCCGTTTCTAATACTGGGGCAACCCTACTCCTTCGACTCTGTACTTAGCATGTTACACATTTTTTTACATGGTTCACAACATCATAAAACAACTTAGGCCAGTAGTAATTTCTCATTATTAATCGATACGTCTTATCAATTCCCAGGTGTCCTAACCTCCTGTGGCATTGGTTTAGAATTTCAGCTCTCAACTTCTCAAGTATCACTATTTTTAAACTTACTTTCTCATCTCTTCCTGAAAGGTAATACAACACTCCATCGTGCACCATATATTTGGAGGCACGCCCTGCCTCTACTCTGGACCTGATAGTTGCTATCTCACTAGCCTCTTGGCTTTACCTAAAAAAAAACCTCCAGTGGGGGTCGGGAACAATCTCCGTTTCACTCGTTTCCTGATCTTCCCAACCAAGTCTCTCCTTCAACGCCTGTGGATTGATCACATTAATTTGGAATGGTTTATCATCCCCACCTAGCTCCAACCTGACAGATTCGGTCTCTAATTGCCTCGGAATCCTCGATAACAAGTCAGCACAGGTATTATCCTTCCCTGCCAAATATCCTATTCTGCAGTTATACCCACTTAACTTCAATGCCCACTGTTGTATCTTCTTATTCGTCCACTCCGCCTCTAGCAGATATTTGAGGAATTTGTGGTCTGTTTTAATGGTAAACACAGCCCCACTCAAATAATAATCTAATTTCTGCACAGCATACAGAATGGCGAACGCCTCTTTTTCTATTACTGGCCACCTTTTCTGAGTCTCGGAGAGCCGATGAGACAGAAAATAAATCGGCACTTCTTCAGGCACACCCGGTACTGGTCCATCCTTATCAGGACATGGTTGTATAAGAACCGCCCCGATACACTTATCGCTAGCATCGGTGTACAGCACCATTGGCTTACTCAGGTTTAGGTAGGTCAACAGAGGTACAACTGTCAGCTGGTCCTTTAGAGCCTCGAATGAATGCTGACAATCCTCAGTCCACTTAAACCTAGCATGTTTCTTAGAGCTATTAGAGGGCCTGCTAGCCGACTAAATGCCGGTAATATCCGATGGCTTCAATAAATCCCCTAATCTCTCTTACGGTCTTCGGTGCGGGCATGGCTCTTATAACCTCAACTTTGTCTAAATCTGTTTTTATTCCTTCTTTGTTTATGATAAACCCTTTGTCTCTTCTTTCATAAACTGACACTTCGATAATTTTAATTTTAATCCATGTTCTCTTAACCTATCGAACACCTTCTGCAGATGTTCAAAATGCTCCTCCGGTGATTTTGAAAACTCCATGATGTCATCTATACGCCATGGCAAAGGCCTCAGTGCCATTCAAATACACCTGGGGAGTTTGCCAGCCCAAACGTCATAACTCTAAAATTGAAGAGATCCATGTGGCAGGTAAAAGCGGTCTTTACCTGATCCTTTTTGCTAAGTGCTACATTTAGACTTTTCTAAAAGAGCTAGAATATCATCAATCAAGGGGGGGAGCACTGCCAGCGGTTTCGTAATGGCATTTAATTGACGAAAACCCACACAAAACCTATGCCCTCCATCTTTCTTTTCAACAATCACTATTGGAAAACTTCAGGGAGATTTGGATCTTTCTATCATCCCTGATTCCATCATTTCATTCACTGCGTCCTCTACTAATTCTCTTTTGTGGATTGGGGTCCTATACGGTCTTAACTTAATGGGTGGGTGATGACCCGTGTCTATCTTCATTTCGACTGTCTCCGTCTGTCCCAGTTCCTTATCAGTAATGGCTATTACCTCCCGATTACTGTTCAGCAACCTCCTCAATTTCCTCCTATAACCCCCAGGAGCTGTTATATCTTCATCCCTTATTTCATTGCTACCTGTCTTATTCCCAGGCCTATTCTCATTCCATACCCGTTCGACTTCTCTCACTGGGCACGCCTGTGCCAGTTCATCTCTCTGCTTTATTTTAATAGTTTTATTGGCAGTATTAGTTAACAGTAAGGGAACGGTCCCTGCCCTCTTCACCAACGAATCACACGCAGTTATTTCCCCTTCACTATTATCATACCTATCAGTAGGGACCACTTGGTACAGGTCACTGTTCAGCACTGCTGTTATAATCTTGCCCTTCCCAGATACAGTAGTCCTAGGGGGAAGCTTTATATCTGTCTGGGCCACCACTGGCAATTGTTCATAATTATCCACTCCTAACAGTATTCCTACCCCGCCCAATGTTAGGGTGGCGGGGTCGAAACGGATCTGTGCCTTATTCTGCCTAAGCCAGTCACTCCCCAAAATTAGCTCATCACACATCAGGTGCCACATAAACCTTAAGTTTACCTCTGGTTCTTGCCAACTGGAAAGGTAGCCACGTCATACCCTCTATCCTCATCCTGCTACTAGCAGCCTGACTTATTAGTAGATCGACGGGACTAAGCTTCGTTTTCAGTCCCAACTGTCTAAAAACCTTGCAGTTAACCAGTGACACTGAATTTCCAGTATCCACAAGGGCCTTCACCTTCTTGTCTCCCATCAACACATTACAGGTGACGTCTGACCCTTCCTTCAGCAAACGGTATACCTGTGCTTTTCTCCTTCCTGTATGTTCTCTCCCTTCCTCTCGCTTTCTCGACAACCGAGACGTGGGAATCGGTGACAGGAGTTCAGCTTTTTCTAGGGGCTCCCATTTCTGTCTAGGGGCCCTCCTGGATGGGGTAGAGCTCGGATGACTCTCTTTTCTCGGACTAGCAACCCATTTCTCCCCTCTGTTCAAGTTAGGGTTGTTCCGTTCGGTGTGGTCCATCTTTCTCCTGCGAGGACAGGTTCGTCTCAGGTGACCTGCTCCTCCACAGCGCCAACACTTTCGCTCCTTACAACTTGCCGAAAAGTGCCCGACAACACCACATGTCCAGCATCTCAGAGGTCTTACTTGCACTGGGGCCATCCTGCTTCTTACTTTTTCACGGGTGACCCATCGGCGTTTCCTGGACCCTTTTCCTTCTCGGTAGGGGGTACCAGCGTATTAACTCGCTTTATCCCCAGTTTACGATCTCCCTCTGCCAGACACCACCAAGCCTTGTGCCCGAACTCACCACAAGTTGTGCAGTTCGGCCCCAAAGACCTTTGGTCGCCTCCATAGTTTGTCGCACAGTCGCGGGCCCGATGCCCGCCATTCTTGCAAGTCCAGCAAACCAGCCCATATCGGCCCGGTGTGGGCTTGTGAAACCCATAACGCAGATCAAAGGCTCTCCTATTGGGAACTGCCTCAGCCTCCCAGTCCTCTCCCACCTCTTCTCTCGGGTCCTGTATCTGGATCCGCTCCCGGTTCCTCGTTTTCATCACTACTTTGGCTCCCTGGGGGTTCCTACCTACATCCCCTCATTCTATCCCAGAGTCGTTCGCTGGTCCGAGTCGCCTCTATGGCTGTGGCCAGGCTGACCGGTCCCCACTTCAGACAATCGCCCCTCAGGTCCCTGTCACTTAGCGCGTCCACATACACATCGGCCAACAAGGCCTGAATAGGACCACTGTCCCGAGTCGCCAACTCCGGAAAAACTAACGCCGCTAGACTCGCGATTCTTTCCCTCAATTCCTCATTAGTCTCTCCTTCTTGTTGCTGCAGCCGGAATAATTTCCTGACTGCCTCAATAGCCGTACGCTCACTTGCGTATTGCCGCACCAGTGCGGATTTAAGTTCGGTCCACGTCAGGGCCGGGTTTTCTTTGTACCACCCCCTATAAACTTGGACACCTGCCCTGCTGTGGCGTCGTAAGCTAGGGGCACAATTTCTTGGTCCGAGAGGCCATAGATCACCTGCTTCTTCTGAATGGACAGAATCCATTCGTGCAGGTCCGCAGGGTTTCCTTTATAAGTAGGTAGCTTCATGCTACCTATCAGCCTCCTGAAACCCATCGATATTTCGGGGACTCCCACATCCCCAAGGTCATCTGTGGCGTCTGATCCTGCTACTCTCATCCTAGCGTCTTGTCAACTACCATTTTCAATGACAGAACGAAAGGAAAAATACTTAACACGGTGGTGGCGCTTCAACTGCGTACAAAGTCGACAAAGTCAAAACAAGATCAACAATATTACTGGCAAATCTAAGTGCAATGAGCGAACAAAGGAAACCAAAAAGTGACTTACCTGAGGTCCGCCGCTCCGTGTTTTGTTTCGTTTTCCTCCTTCTTTTGCTTCCTTCTCCTTTCCTCTTTATGTACCTTTTAGATCAATATAGTCCGAAGACTAGAGTCCTTTCTGATCTTACTTGGTCCCGACTGGACAAAACAAATGCAACCTTCTCTCCTCTTTCAGACGGCTGTGGTAATTCCCACGGGTCTATCCTGGTCAACACGACACCAGTCTAACACTTTAGACGGCCGTGGTAATTCCCACGGGTCTATCCTGGTCACGGCTCATAGTCTAACACTTTCGACCCAGCCCCTCAACCTCCGACGTATTACTCTCTGGGTTGAGGTGTCTACTCTGTCTTAGCCGAACATAAGGGAGTGACCGTAGGTCCCCTGAGCATCAGTAGATTATTCGACCGGTCCACTGGTTTAATCCTGCTTCCTGTCCACGTTGTGTTTGGTTTGATCCAGAAAGCAGAAGTGATGTTCATCCATTCACGGTCGACTGAAGATGTAGACACAGCTGGAGAGTCTGTGCTAAGAAATTTAGAATGCACCAAAAAAAAAAATATATATATATATATATATATATATATATTGTTGAAACTTGACTAATGCATGGAATAATAATGCAACACAAAATGTACTTAGAACAAAATGTATTGAAACAAGAAAGTGTACACACTATTTACATATAGTCTTTTGTATATTCCTGGGAAGACCGTTCCTGGAATGTGTGTTGACTGAGTCGCAGTCGGGCAGAGTCTCTTGTTGAATCTCCTTGATTCCTCCCACTCTCTTCCCGGTACCAACCATATTTATATAGTCGGTACTCCACTATGCAAATTAAGTGGATCCTACCACAACATATATATATATATATATATATATATATATATATATATATATATATATATATATATATCTTCAGAAGGCTGGACAAACAATTATTCAATGGTTGAATTGTTAATGTCTTTTATATAGCAGAAAAGAATAGTATAGAAAAGAAACGGATTACAGAAAAGAAAAGTATTTGACGTAAAAAGAAAAACTCATACACTGGATTCTAGACACAGAGAGAGGGACAGAGTGGGTTTTGATTAACTTGTTAAATCATCTCAGAATGATATGCGACTCGTGCGATGGAGAGATAAAGATTTCTGTGCGCGACTTAAAGTTTATAGTTGCATTCCTCCTCGTAGTAGTAATCTTCGTGGTAGCAGAAGCATCGGTACTTATATTAACAGTACATGTTAGCGGGGGTTCTGTTCCAATCTCTGACATCACTTTCGTACTTCTTCGAGCCTTCATTTCAACTCTGTTCACTTTCAATCTCCGATATCTCCCTCCACCCAGCTCGACTGATTTCGACGGCAGACGAGCCAACCACTCTTTGGTTATTGTAGTTTGTTCGACGTTTCCGTTTTCAGTGGCAGTAATAATAGTAGCAGTAGCAGTCTTAGATTGTTGGAGGAGTAATTCGCTTCTTCGTACTTATATCAACAACATATGTTAGCGGGCGTTTGGTTCCAATCTCTGACGTCACTTTCAATCTCCGACCTCTCTCCACCCAGCTCGACTACTTTCGACGGCAGACGAGCCAATCACTCTCTCGAAAAGATTTCTGTAGCACCGCGACCCGTAACGGCCGCCTGCGGGTGCCCACGCACGTGACGGCACGCAGCGACGACGACGTGCCGACCGATCGCGGCCTCTCACGTCTGGCCTCTTCCGTCTCGCTCGACCGTCTGCCTCTTCTTCAGCATAACTACACGTTTATATAGATAAATCTGGTTGATCATAAATCGACCCTTGGCCCCCACGCGATTATCACGAGTGCCGTTTTCAACCCAAAATCATGTGAATTTCAAAGTTCTCATAGCCTTAGTAAGCTCTATTTCAAATTTTAACCGATAAAATTTATTTCGTCATTTCCATTGTCTTTTTCACGACCCAATTCCAAATGGGCTAGATCAGATTTCCATCAGTAAACGAAATTGTTCTGATCTAATTTAGCTGTTCAAATCTACTCCAATTTCAATAAAAAAAAATACGTGTGTGTGTGAATGTGTGTTTCCAAAACTCTCCCCATTACAAACTTGCAAAAATCAAAACAGTTCATCTAGAGAATATCATTTTATATTTCTTAATATTCACTCTTTTTTTTTAATCAATTCACTCAAAACAAGGTGATAATGCCAAGAAGAAGCAAGTGGCTACTGGGAGTGAAAGAGAATGAAAAGACTTTATAAACAACAGGAAAACCAATCCTAAACAAGAAACAAGGGATGAATCTCTACTCCTGTTCAAAAGACTAGGGAGGAGTATGAACCAGATGATAGGCAAACCTATCTACTCCTATTAATATCCCAGTATCAAAATGGAAATATTCTCTCTTTTACAACAAGCATTATTTATTTTTATCATTTTAGGCTACAGAGGACAGGTTATTACAAAAATTCCACTTTACAGTTTCAAATTTAACTGTTTCTAAAATTGCAGATATGACAGCAGTCTTTTTCACTTCTTGAAATCCTAAGAAGCCACAAATCATAGCAACATGCAGTATTTGTGGTATGAGTGAAGCACCCTTCCTTTCACAGTCATTGATTAGCCATCAGGGAAGAGAGAAAAAGATTGAATAACAAGAAATTTAGGTGGGTATTTACATAAATCTCATTTGTAACTTATGGTGTCTTCATTAGCAAATAATAACTTTAATTCAAGAAAGAAAGAAAATGAGGAATAAAAGAAAAGGAGAAACAAAATAAATAAAAGAGAGAAGAATTAGTAAAGAAATGAGGGAGATAAATTTTTTAAATATCCTAATAAGAAAAGATATATTAAAAGACATTAAAATGGAATAAATCAATGATGAGAAAGTAATTTGTATGAAAGCAAAAATAAAACAGGCCCACTTGAAAAACTGCAAAAAAATATGTAAAGGAAAAATGACAAAAATGAAAGTTTTGAACTTCAATAGAAATGAAAGAATTGTTGAAAAGTTAATTGTAAAGAAAAAAATTAGGCAAAGAAAGAAAATTTTCAGCAAAGAAAGAAAATGGGTGAAATTCTGTTGAAATGGAAAGTAACAAATATGCTGAAGATAAGGAAAAATTATTTTTTTTAAATCCTACTGCCTGAAGCAGATTATTATCAATTCTAGTATTTCTCCTTCAAAGCTTTGCAAACTAAATGAATTGCATTTAATATAGAAACATTTGGTCACAACAATTTGTTCAACAGAATTTAATTTTTTTCTTTGAAAAGAACCACATATTTCTATTTAAGCAGAAATCTGAAAATGTCAACATTTTTTTAAGAATTACATATTGATAAAGCAACAATTCCAGATAATATATAAACAATAAACACTATTTATTTATGTTTACATTTGCAATATCCACCCAGAATTTAAAGTTCATCACTTTTGTAAGGAAAATAATTTAAAAATCTCATCAGCAAATTAAGATGATTAATATTGTAGAATGTAGAACCTCCTTCAATTAATATGCTTAATAAATTACAAAACAGATATTTGGATAACAGATATCAACAAAATGAGGCATAAATTTGCATTCTCAATATTCAGGAAAATGAAAAAGATTTTAATTATTTCATTTTAATTAACTTGACTTTCACATTTATTTTTTAATTAATTGGAAAAATGAGGAAAAGTCTTTGTCAAGAATCTGAATCAATAAAATGAAAAATAGAAAATTATTTTAATGAAAACATACAATTTTAAAATTCCTAATATCTGGCAATTAAGCCATTAAATGTAAAATAAAAAAATAAAAAAATATGATTTGTTTGAATAACAGAATAGATGACAATTAAGATTCAGGTCAGGGCATTTACAATTTTTACATTCATTCTTGCATATTTGCTGTGGGGAAAATGCTTTTCTCATAATTTTACTACTATTATTTTGTCAACTTAATCAGCTTGTTTTCTTTTTTACATTAAAAGCATTCTTTTAACTTGAGAATCGTTTCACAACTACACAAACCTCATTACACAATCATTTACTCATATCATTTTACATTTTCATTTATATTTTTTACACCTTATTGTTTTCGTTATTGCTACTGTTCTTTTCTTACTATTATTATTATTATCATCATTATTATTATTTCCATTATAGTTATTAGTGTTACTATATTGATTGATTTACTTTTAATGGCTCATCAACAATTTGTAGGTTATTTAAAGCTAAAACATATTTTGGATTCTTGGAGGTTGATTACAGTACTGGATGTTACTAAGTAGTCCCCCATTTAAATAGTACCAGGTCAATGCTATTTAATCTCAGTGTTCAAATGAGAACTGGTGTGTTCAACGTGATTTGATCAGAGGCTATTATTATAATTAAGACAAGTTTAGCTATGCTGTAAAAAATGGCAACCTATTTTATTATATACTTACAATTATGAGGTTTTGCCATGAATCTTTCAATATATGTTTCCAGTTATTACAAGGGTTGATTAAAAATACATGTTCTAATTTAATTATAAAAGTATTAACCAAAATTCCTAGAGATTTTTTAGTTTTTATACCAGAAAGTATCTAGTAGCTCAAGAGAAAATTTGTGACGTTTGCTTCATTTTTCCTACTTTTAATTCTTTTTCCATATAGCTGTCGCTCTAGACACAAGTAGAAAGCAAATATGATTTCCATTCTTGGAAAGAGAAAATGCTTCAAACATTTACAGGATGCTATCAAATGTTTATGAAAAGGCAGCATTTGATGCAAGCACAGTAAGAAAATGAATCAGTAGAATTAATGTAGATCTAGAAAGAAAGGAGAAACTAATCATGGTAACAGGTCATGCAGTTGCAGGCTAACTGCTGTTGTGAATGAGGGTAAGGTCAAAAAAGTTAATACTCTCATTACAGTTGTAACATAAAAGAAGAATCCCTATTATAAAACTTTGTTAACACCTTCAGGTGAGCCATGTTATTATTTTCAATTTAGTGTAGTCTCTTGGCTACTTGAAGGTATGTGCAAAATGGTGACAGACCCAAAGTAAGGAACAGAGAATGGTTGCTACCCGAGGGTGTCCAGTAAAAACCTACTTGTTATAGGAACCACAGTAGCAATACCTCAAGTGGAGTCAAATGGCACTAAGGAGAAGAACTCATATCATGCAAAATGACAGCATATTCTGTTAAATCATTAGTATTATTAGAAGGTTTTTACATGTCAATCTTTAAGTGTGTGTTTCCATTTATTATTGTTATATTTCAGTTTTTCACAAAGTAGATATTTTAAATCGTTAGAACAATCAGCTGTTGTCAGAATGAAGACAATCTATCTGGAACAGAAAAAGTCAGAGACAAAAACAAATGCACTTGTAAAATATATATATATATATATATATATATATATATATATATATATATATATATATATATATATATATATATATATATGTACATATATATTTGATAAAATATAGTTTTAGAGTATACTATAGGGTTAAAGTGCTCAATATCAGGAATATAGTGTATGTAAATAGAAAAGTGGGCATTGAAGTCAACACCCAAAGGTGACAGTTTGTTTCATGCTAAACGCAATTGTCAGACCATATATATATATATATATATATATATATATATATATATATATGGTGGTGAGAGAGATTATTATTTATCTTTTAGCTACTGTTATTGTTATCATTATTATTCCTCTCTTTTGCTTTTGCTTCTTAATTCACAAAGAATTTTTCTTATTTGTCTATATCTCTGTATTATGATTACTTGCATTATTTACATTACTCAGACTGTTATCCTCATCTTCATTGCCATATTCACAACGTTTCAGCCATTGTACATTCCAGCCTTCTTCAGGTAGTTGGAATTTCGAACAGAACCCTTTGTTTAGTCCACCAGGATAGATTGTTCTAATTCCACATGCCATGCCTCTTCTGGATGTCTCAATTATTTCAACTTTCCAAGTTTTGGTTCATCACTGTTGTGGCCTGGTATTGAACTCATAGCTCTTTGGGTCTAGTCACTGGATCTAACCAATATCTTTATCCACTGGGCCATGTGCCCTTGATTAAAGATATTAATAAATTTTGGTTGAAAGAGCATCTGTTAGAAATTTGCACATCAAGTTAGATAGCAAACATAGACATATCTTTTTTTTTTGTGTGTGAATGCACTTATTCAATTTTATATTCCAGACAGGACAATAAACTCAAGAAGGAAACAGAAACATTGTACCATGTTAACACACGCAATGACTTATTTTATTTATTAGGGACTGTGTTGAAATGTGTCACAAAAGAAAAAAAAAGAAAAAATTTCGTCTCTCCCCTACTGTCGTAGCGACGGGCACAGTCTCCACTTCTGAGACGAACAATATTTATTACTGTAAACAATACAGTAAATGTGGCACAAGGCCGAAAAAGGGGGTGGGAAAAGGACGGTCATCATTTGTCTTAATTTATAACTTAGCTAGCCACAACCACTGACCCAATCGTACAAAGCAATAATCCTAGCACCAAAACAACACATTCATACTTACCTTCCTTACTACATCCACCAAAATATTAGGTTGGTGCAAAAATAATGTCGTTTTCTCACATAGTAACATATGTGAAAAAACGACATTATTTTTGTACCAACCTAATACCTCATTGTCTCAATGAAAATCCTAAATAGTCCCCATATGTACAAATCGTTGTCTGTGAGGGGAGGGGAATAAAAAAACAAGCTAAATGATATATATACAATATGGTTATAAACTATTTACAAGAAACTAAACAAAATCATGTTAGTAATAAAACCTCCCAAAAACCTTAAATGTGGCAGAAAACTCAGTTAACTGGACGAAATCGATGCGGGACAATAAGAATATAGAAAAATATTCAACCATCCCAAGCACTCACACAGACATGCACTCATTCTGACACAACAACAATTACGAAAAACATACACGCGAAAAGAAAGGCGCCCTGCATCCACCAGAGAAGTGACATCACTGACCACCTAACGAGGGAGGGGATAGAGAGTTAAACTAAAGGAAAAAAAGAGACAGAAATAAAAGGGGCCAATGAGCAAACACACCCTAGAAAAGAAAAGAAAAATTAAAGAATCAAAAACCTACTTCTAGCCTAAATCCAGGGATGGGTTGTCTAAGTTCGAACCAGGAAAACAATTTTTTGATGACTAACCGGCATCAAAATGCCACTCCAGGTCAGCCCCTTTTACTCGACACATACGTCTTTTGCCAAATTCTGATGAGGTGAGCCGCCACCTTTCCGTCCTAATCTTGACTTTAAGTTGATGCTTAAAGAACAAGATCAGTTGGGAAGAAGTGAACTTCTTGCCCTCATAGAATTCCTTCTGACATGTCGTCCAAATCGCGACTCTCATAACACCTAGTAAGCAACAGAACATATAATGTTCAACCTTCGTCATCTGCGGCATCACATTGCTACAAACAGAACTGGCCTCAAGGACAAAGCACTTTCCTTGCAGCATGCGGACCATGAGGCCTTCAACAAACTTGCACAACGGCACTACCACCCTGCAATGAAAGAAGGCGTGACCAATGGTCTCGACTTCCCCAACGGCAGTTTGGAGATTTCTCCAAGCCCGCTGAACAAAGTCTTTTGGCGACCCAGAGGGAATCACCAGCCAGGTGAGTGATACCTCATCGTTATTGAGGCATTTCAACCCAGGCGCCCAAGGCCATATCGAACGAGCCTACTGCCGAACCAGACGCCGAGTATCTTGACCGGCCCATCCGTCCAGAGGAAAGGTCTGGGAAGAGAAACTCCCTTCCACGCACCCAACCGCAAGCCAAAAGACTTATCGCGGTTGATCTTGGCCCCTGTTAGCATCTTATAACCACTGATCTCTTTGCTGACTTTGTCAATCTCGGCTCGGCTCGACACAAGAACCGAAGCGTCATCAGCATAGGCAGAATACCTGACTGAGGTGGTAGCCCCAGACAAAGAAATTCCGCGCAGAACTGGATTCGCCTTTAACTTGCCAAGGAATGGTTCCAACGCAAGAACGTAAAGCAAAAGCGAAAGCGGACAACCTTGACGAATGGAGCGAGACAATACGAAAGGCTCCGATCTTACCCCATTCACCTCCACCAGCGCACCGGGGGTCGCATACAAAAGTCGGATCCAGGAGCGAATGTCGGTTCCGAAACTGGCCGCCGAAAGGACAGCCTCCAGAAAACGATGGTCAACCCTATCGAAGGCCTTGGATTGATCTAAATTGATCAGCGTAGCTTCACTGTCGACTTGTTCCAAGATCAAGCGTACCATATGCAGGTTATTCTGAATAGTCCTGCCCTTCACAGCACAAGTCTATTCGGAGCCAATCAGACTAGACAGGACAAGGTGCAAACGGTTGGCTGAGATCTTCGCCAAAATCTCTGTGCCAAAGGGCGAAAGTTATTTAACCCATCCCCACCGTTCTTGTCCTTACTCAGCAATTTGATCACACCCCTGGTGAAGCGTTGGGGTATAGACCCCTGCTTCATCCAGTTGTTGAAGATCAGTTCCAGCAAAGGAACAAAAACGGGCGACTGCCTCAAGTAAACTTCGTAGGGAAGACCATCTAGTCCCGGAGATTTATCCAGGCCAACCTGTTTCAGCGCTTCCCAGATTTCCGACTCTATGATGGGACCCTCGCACCCAGCCGCTTCAGCTGCCTCGAGGCAGGGAAAGTCGGCTAAATAGGCGTCAAACCGAGCAGGGCTAAGACTGGGTGATATGTCGCTGAGCTGTGCTCCAATTTTCCTCTGCACGCAATTCAGAAGCCATATTCGTCGCCTCAGAGGACATTCCCTCCAACCTAGCCGTAACTACCAGAGCTTGATCTTTCTTGATAAGAAAGGAGGACAACTCTGCCTTAGCTAAGGCTATTTCCCCACTATCACGGGATTTCACTACCCGATCAACTTTTTGTTCTAAAGCCGTTTGCGCCGCTAATCTATCTAGATTGAGTCGACGACTAAAATCGGCAGCAAACGTTCTAATTTTGGATTTTAATTTATCCCACCAGGCGTTCCCAACAACCGCCCTCCCGTCAGTTCCCTCTGTATCATTAGTAGCAGCTGGTCCCGAAAATCCTGCTCACCAAATAATGAACAGTTTAATTTCCAGTACCCAGCCAACCTAACCTTAGGGTTATCTACGTTTACACGGACCCAGACGAGCCTATGATCCGTATAAACTATATAATGGAAGCTTGGACACCCTAAGAGGTCTACATCGACTCTCCTAAGACTCGGTCGAGGTAGCTAGCAAGCGTCCCAGAAGCCGAGTTACCACTATTTGTCCAAGTCCATGATACCTCCAGTGGGTGCTCATTCCGGTACTTATCGACAAGATCAAACTCATCGATAAAGTCCCGAAATGGTTTCACGTCCCGGTTGTTAGTACCCGAATGGTGCCCTATACAATCTATATCGGTGTCAAGGACGGTATTCCAATCCCCCACTAAAACTACCCGACGAGATGTCGTCAAGTATGGCCGATCTGGCGAAACAAAGCAGGCCGCTCAGAATGGTTATTGGGCGCATAAACTCCAGTAAGACGTAGAACCTTATCCTTTATGGTAACATCCAGCACGCAAAACCTACCCGCCGGATCTGCGAAGACAAGAGTACATGCAACCTTCAAAGACTTGCTCACCAGCCAAGAGACACCCCTCGAACGACCATCAAAACATGCTGAATAAAGGGAGAACACCTTAGACAGCACGTTCCCATGGTAACGAGAAAAAACTGGGTCTCTTGCACACAACAAACATTCACCCCGAGGCACTGAAGGTCGCGAGAGAGCCTCGCCCTGCGAGACTCGGACCTCAGGCCCCGGACATTTATACTTGCTAACCAGAGTGCCATGATGAATACAGATTAGGGTTGTAATACTGGTTTGAACATGGTCGGGGTAAGGATACCAACTGCTTCTCCAATAGACCCATGACCCATCTCAGTCTTGATAGAGCTGTCTTGGGCGATTCCGCCGATATCCCAGGGGAAAGTTTTAGGGCTCTATACAGGGAGAGGTGAACTAAAACTGGGACCCTCCCTGCACAAAATTGTTTTAAATTTTTCAATTACTGATTCTGGACTATTGCAATAGGTAAGGCCATCTTGTACGACATGATGGCCTCATCTAGCATTGCCCAAATTTGCTTAGCTCCAGGGCCAGTTCTGATTACAGTCAAAACCCTTTGGGCAAGAGAGAAATTCTGCGGCACTTCAACATCCAAGTCGGCAAACTGTTTTATTGAAAGAAGGTACTTCAAGTCTTTTATGCGATTGCCGTAATCCCTGGCTCTTTCCGCCTGAGCCGGGAAAATGCGACAAACATCCTCTCCCAAGTTATAGATGTGTTTTTGGTCTTTTTCTTATCTTTCAGCTCCTGGGTGTGGCTTCTATAACGTTTGGAAGAGGGGGGTAGCATCTCGGCATTTTTAACGGGAGTATGCAGAGGGGTGTGGGAGGATCATTTTTTAACGGGGGGGAAGGACTGCTTGCGTGAAGAGGGGTGTAAAAAGATCGATGTCTATAAGTGCTGGGATCTCTGCTGAGAGATTTGGACGGTGTTGCGCTGAAACAGGTTTCTTGTGGTGAAGGGGAGTACCGGGTAAAGGACGTGGAAGGAATAGGGCTTTGGTGTTGAGTCTGTTTCTGCTTGTCCAGTTTCTTCTTGAGTTCCTTTATTTTTTCAGATTTCTCGAATCCGTGGTCAAATTTCCTTTGCTTTTCTTGTAACGACAGTTGAGAGGCTGGGGCATCGACCTTAATGTTGCAAGAGGGAGTGGGGCTGTAAGTGCCTTTCGTTCTTGGGGCTTCAGAGGACTGAGAACCTGCTGTCTGGCGCTTCCCTTTGGCCTTAATAGCAACCAGCCATTCCCCCTCCCCCTTCTCCACAACTGCACTAGCAGCAGGCGAATGTGGCCTGAGATGTTTGACCGGCCTCAGAAGCTGGCATGCCCATTACAGGCGAGGCGGTAGGTAAAGACGCGGTCAGAGGGGGATTTTGGTCAGTTGGAGCTTGACTTCCAGAGTTCTTCTCTGGGCAGGAAGAAGAGAGGGAACCAGTCACTCCTCACTTCCAGCATACCGGTTTACGCTCGGTCACAATGACCAGCAGCTTCAAGCTCCCTACTTCCAGACAGTTTGGGATGGAGAGGAAGGCTTTTCGATCTAGTAGTATTTCAAAACTCCACCCTCTGGCTATCGCAGGAAGCGCCCAGTATTTCGCCGAACTGGGATAGATACGCCGCGAGGCCTTCCCCGATAACTGAGGAGGGAACTCATATATTGCGACAATATTCCGTCTTCGGCCTTCGTACTCCATGCAGAGGATCAGATCTTTTGTGATCAAATCTCGGCTAGAAGCCGCAACGCAATCTCCTGGCGTGGGTAACAACACGTCCCACATGAAAAAGCCAGCTCCTTTAACAATTATGAGGGGCTTGAACCCCAAGGACTCTATCACTGTCTTTCGTTGAGTGACAAATTTTGCGTGTACGCTTGTCCATGACGAAAACTTACACTATTCTTTTATCAATTTTTCGTAGTCCCTTGGCGTCTTCTAAGAGTCCACCTTCTACGACAAGGTGTGCATAACTCTTAGCTCGCTCCAAGAACTCATCAACATTGATTATACAACTGGTGGGGGGGACTTCCAACAAGAGGGCGATTCCCCGGCATCTGAATTTTCCTTAATTTTGTCATTATTAGAGGTACTATTGGCCTCCATACTAATTTCATTATGGCCATTTTTGGCCTCCATACTTTTAGTGCTTTTGCCATTATTGGCTTTTGTAGAGTTTTGTGGGGTAATCTCCAAGTCCTTACTTTGAGAAGTATCTGGTAGCACTGGATATTCCTCCATATCATCTTTGTCGTGGGGAGGGGAGGTTCTTAATCAAAAATAATTTTTTTTTAACTGACCTTTTAAGGTCAGGGATGAGAGGTTTTTTATTTTTAATAAGAAAGGATGAAGCATTTTTTCTTCTCCATTTTTTAAAAAGTACAACGGGAAGGGAAGGGAAGGGGAGGGGAGGCATGGTAAAAAACAAAAAACAAAGTGTGCCTATAGGCGGTGCGGGGGAGACCTAAATAAGCAAAGTTCACTTAGTAGCAGAAAAAAAACAGTTAAACAAAAACCAGAAAACTTGCCCAAATGCGAGGCAGCAAAAATTAAATCAAAAACAAAGAAACGGTAAATAAAAAGTTTTATAACGAAAAACAAATGACAAAGGACAACAATTAAAATAAGGTTCATCTAAAAAAAATACAGACTTAAAGTAAAAGCACAAAATTCGCCCAAAGGCAAAACAAATGAATTTAAAACACAAAAAACGAAATAAACAATAAAACACTAGATGAAGAAAAAGGAAAACAAAAAAATACAAAACTTTCAAAAATAGCCAGAGCTAGTTACAATAACAAAATGGCTGATGCTAAGAAATCGAGTCAAGCAATTAAATACACAAGTTAGACAATACAAAGAGACAATACAAAGATTAGGACAAATTTGGCACAGAAAAAAACTAAAAAAAAACAATACACGAGAAACACTTGATGGATATTAAAAAGAAGGAATTAAAGAAATAACGAGAAATTAAAGTTAGTCAGAAATCAATGCGAATCACAGAGAGGGGTTACAAAATAAAGAAAATGAAGATGTATTTATAAGTGAAAATAAAGAAAAATGAAAGTCAAAAGAAAAAATAGAATAGAAGAAAAAAGCAAAAATTAAGGGGGTAAAAATAAGAAAAGGGGAGAAAAAAAAAAAGGAAAGAAAAAATCAAAATCTTTTCAAATAGTCATGAAAAAGGTGGTAATAAAAAACAAACTCAACCAAAAATGACGTTCAAAACAGAAAGAGTAAAATCCAGAAAATTAGTCGGGCGGCAAAAACAGCAATCCAAAAATGAAATTCAAACAAATAGGCATAAAGTCCAACAAATAGTCGGGCGGCAAAACAGCAGTCTGAAAAAGTAAAAAGAATGTCAGCAAAAAGGACTTCTGAGACGAACTGCCCACCTTCTCATTCCAGCCTTTTTACTTAGAGCTTGGTAACTCGCCCAACAAGCCAGCTACCAATCACAGTTTCCATACCTGCCACCTCGACTCGCTTTGGGGGTGTCAAGTTGACTGACCAACTCATTACAGACAACATAACAGTATGCCCTCATGACAACAATAAAAACAAAGAAACTAGCGGGAGATAACTTTGACCCCTTTATTTAACTGTAAGTGTTCATCTGACTAGAGTAGAATTTTCAACACCCCTCTTCACTCATTGTCAGACTATTCTAATTTTTCAAACTCCTAACATTTATCTGAACTTCACAAATTGTGCACTAGTCAGTCCTTTTATCAGCACATCTGCAATTATATACTTACTTTGACAGTATTGTTGTTCAGTAGTTTTCATTGCAATTTGCTCTCATATGTAATGTAACTTAATGTCAATATGTTTTGCTTGTCCATGATATTGGGGATTTTTTGCCATACAAATCATAGATTGGTTGTCTTCATAGATGATTGTTGGGCCAACATAGGATCATTGAGATTGTATTGGAGATGCTGCATCCATACTGCTTCCTGTGCTGCACTTGCCAAAGCCATATATTTCACTTCAGCTGGAGATACTGCAACACAGGTTTGCTTTTTACTTTTCCAACTGACAGCTGCCCCACTTAGTTTAAATAGGTATCCTGACATTGATTTACAGTCATTCAGATCACCAGCCCAATCTGCATCCAAATATCCCATTAGATTGCCTGCTTCATTTTTGTCATAGAGTAGCCCATAATTACACATACCATTTAAGTAATGCATAATATGCTTTGCAGCCTTCCAGTGTTGGACTGTAGGCTGGAAAAAAATCTTGCTACATTTCCAACAGTATAGGCAATATTAGGTTGAGTCCTTGTTGACAAATCAAGCATCCAATCACTGACTGAAATACTTCCTGACTGAATGACTCACTGTCCCATTTGGCTTTTGTCAACTTTGTGCCAGCACCAAATGAAGTTGCCACATACTTTGAGTTCTCCATTTGGAACTTCTGCAGAACTTCTGTTGTGTATGCTGGTTGTCCAATCTATATTTTTCCTAGTTCTGGATAAGTTATTTTAACATCCAAGAAATAGTGCATCTATTATGTCCTTGATGTTAAAACTTTGTAAGATCTGTTTGATGAATACCTGGATATATGTCACTATGAACATTCCTCCTGAGGATTGTGTATAAATACATGGGTCATTTTCCAGTTGTTTAAAGTGCAGCCTTTTCAGTTGACAGTCTAATACTGCATTCCAACATTTTGGAGGTTGTTTCAGACCATAGATGCTTTGCTTCAGTTTATAGACCAGGTGTGATTTGCCCTTCATCTTGAATCCTTCTGGTTGCTTCATATAAATATCCTCCTTCATCATTCATCTCATCATTTAGGAATGCAGTCATTAAGTCTAACTAATGCAGCTTTAGGTGATGTTTTGCTGCCAATGCAATAACAGTTTGGACTGATTCAAGCCTTACAACTGGGCAAAAGGTCTTGTCATAGTCAATTCCATAGCTTTGACTAAAGCCTTGAGCTACCAGTTGAGCTTTGTGTTGCACCATGATTCCATCAGCATCATATTTTTGTTTGAACATCCACTTACTACCAATAGCTTTCCATCCAATGGATAGTTCAGCCAGATCTCATAATTTATTTGCTTCTTTCACGGTTAATGAATCATTCAATTTGTGAGAAATGTTTACCCACTCACCATAGAAATCTGGAGCTTTCATAGCTATTTTTATTTCCTTAGCTCTGTAGCTTCCTGTGAGTTGTTTTCATTATCTTCACTGATCCTCTGACATGGAATTTCTACAAAAGGTTGGTTTTTGATTTCCACTTTCTTTTGTTCATCTGATGATTTTATTTCATTGTAGATAACATCTCTACTATGGGAAACACTCAATTTTTCTGTATCATAAAGTCGATGCCAATGCCATATGTGAGTAAGATGCTCTTAGCTTTAGGATTCATTTTGTTTTTATCATCCTTTGGAATGTAAGCATAAGTACTACATCCAAAAACACATAAATGTTTCACATTTGCTTTGAAGTCTGTCCATAATTTATATGGTGTCATTTTTTGTACTGCAGTTGTTGGGCTTCAGTTTTGAATATATTTAACTGTCGATAAAGCTACACCCAAAATCTCTTTGTACTGTTTCTATCAGTGTCCAATTCATCCTTTCAGTCACTCCATTTTTCTCAAGTGTCTTAAGAACAGTATGTCAATGGTGTATACCCTCATTTTGTTGGTAGTTTTCAAATTTTGTTCAGATATTTCCGTCATCACTTAAAAATATCTCTTAACTGAATTGCTTTCTTTTAATTTAAGTGAATATAATCTTCTGCTCAACACTAACTTTTTTGCCCACTTTTTCTTTTGAAATTGGTCTGCCAATTTTTTCCACACCACAGCAGGATTGTCAGAGACAATTAAATACAAAAGTGATGGTTCAAGGCACAATCTTTCTGCATCAGGTATTTTGAGTACAAACCTGCATTTGTTTTGGGTTCAGGAACAATCTTTGTCGCATTAACTATGTTCCATAAACCCTCTTTGATCAATTCCAAGTGGTATAATTTGCCCCATTCAACAGCACAAGCTTTGTTTCCATCGCTATATTCAATCTTATTACAACTTGGTAAAATTCTTTTCCCTGTGTGGCAAATTCAATATGGCCATTATGATCTCACAAGGTCATTAAAGTTCAGCATATTCTGGGCCCCATGACCTCTGTTAGAAATTTACACATCAAGTTAGATAATAAACATAGACATACCTTGTTTTGTGTGAATGCAGATATTCAACATATTCCAGACAGGACAATAAACTCAAGAAGGAAACAGACACATGTTGTACTGTGTTAACACATGCAGTGACTTTATTTATTTATCTAACTGTAAGTGTTCATCTGACTCGTGTGGAATTTTCAACACATCAACACATGCATGCTCTCTTATCGATTTTACTTTTGTGAAACCTACATAACAATAAAAACATATCAGAGCCCTGAAAAGATTCTATCAATGTTACTTATGTGCTACCCTCAAAATTCATTGGATGTTAAAAGTCATGATTTGGAGCTGGTTAGCATGTCCCGCATTGAAACAGAAATCCATAAACACAAGCTATGGTGGATGAGACATATGATCAGAGATTTTAAGTGCATACCATAACATGCAAGTAGCATATATTGATATTCCTCAATTGAAAATTTAGAAAACAAATGGAAATTTGGCATATTTAGATATTTTTCAATTGAAATGGAAGAAAACAAATGGAAATATAGAATATTTTGATATTTTTTAGTTGAAATGTTGGAAAACAAATGGAAATATTGCATATAATGTTACTTTTCAAATGAAATACAGAAAATAAATGGAAATATATTTTGATAGTTTTCTATTGAAACAGTAGAAAACAAAAGGAAATATAGCATATTTTCCTATTTTTGAATTCAAAAGGTTGAAAACCAATGGAAATATAGCATGATATGATACTTTTCAAATGAAATGCAGAAAACAGATCTAAATATTCCATATTTTCATGTTTCAAGTGAAAAGGCAGAAAACAAATGGGCATGTAGCATATTTTGATATTTTTCAATGAAAAGGTAGACAATAATGAAAATATACCATAACTTGATATTTTTCTGTTGAAAATCTAGAAAACTTAGGCAAATATATCATATTTTAATATTTTTCAAATGAACAGTGGTAAACAAGTATAGCATATTTTTTAATTTTTTATATTTAAATTTCGAAAAAAAAATGGAAATATGTCATATTATGTTACCTTTCAAATGAAATGTGAAAAACATGGAATTATAGCACATTTTGATATTTTTTAAATAAAAAGTTAGAAAACAATAAAAAATATAGCATATGTTGGTATTTTTCAATTGAAAAGGGAGAAAACAAGTGGAAATATAGATTATTATGATAATTTTGAAATGTTGAAAACAAACGGAAATATATCATATTTTGATATTAAGATACTTTTCACATTAAATGACTAATAGAAATCTAGCATATTTTTAGATTTTTCAATTGAAATGGTAGAAAATAAATGGACATATAGCATATTTTGATATTTTCAAATAAAATAAAGAAAACAAATGGAAATATAGCATATTATGAAACATTTCCAATGAAATGTGGAAAACGGAAGGTCTGACGTAGAAGCCCTGCCGGCTACTGCTCTGTCCTGTCTCACCGGTGGTTCTGGCCGATAAGTAAACCACCCGGTCCTCCCCTGGTGAACTGAAGGAACCACCACTATCCGCCACGTGAATGTTTGATCCGAACAGCAGTATTTCGATCCCTCAGAACGATCCACGCTGAAAGAAATCACTATTTGTGCAGAAAGGCTCTTGTCGTAACTGCAAGGGCACAAAGAAAAAAAAAGCAACACTATTGGTTCCTGTACAAAGAGCCCTTTAAGGCTACTGTTTTTATATCACTACCAATGAAATTGCACAAATACAAACTGTCTTAACGAGATTCACTCGTCTGGGTCGGAACGTCACAGAGAGAGAAAGACACAATTATGCTGGCCGAAATTCGGCTTTACTAAGGGAGATAAGTCGTGGCTCTTCGTCCGCCCCCTCCGATATAGCAGTCGGCTTTTCTCAGCTTTGTTGACGAAGTTATAAGGATTCGCACGGGTTCGATCTCTATCACTGGGTACGATTCGGACTTTTTGATGAACGCAACCAACTGGCCAGATCAGCAAGACCCACTAAGCTGTTTCCGCCGTGTTTTCCTTCACGTTCTCTGATCTGCGATCTTTGATCTGCAGTCCCTGATCTGTGATCTCTCTCGATCTCGCTCTCTCTCTCTGCCGCTTCTCTCGCGTTTTGACACGTTCTCCGATCCTATCCGATCTGATCTCTGATCTCATCTGCTCAACCCAAGCGTGCAGGCCGCTTATATAGAGAGACGCAGTTTTTAGGCACCGCTTACGAATTTTAATATGCAAATCGCCTGGACCACCATGTGTTTTCTGCAGGATCCCCGAAGCTCCGCGGGAACCCAGTTTTCAAGAGGTACTAAAATCGGATTCGGACTCCCTGCTGGGTTTTCCGCAGACAATGTCCACTTAAGCCCGGCGAAAAGCACATCTCATCTGAGTGCTCTGGCTGGATCACCCAAAATACAATTCATCATTTATCACAAGCTTTACCTAACGAACCCGTCCATTAATTACTCTGGAATTAATTCACCTAGTTAATTAATAATTCAATCCCAGAAACAACTAAGTAAAAAGAAAAACTTATTTCTGGAATTACTCCGGAATCCCTTCTACCCAACTAATTAGTACCTTTTTCCCAATCCTTTAGAACCGTTGATTAATAAACCCACCTGGTTGTGGGGGGGGTATCTCTCTGTTACAAAGGAAATATAGCATATTTTGATATTTTTCAATTGAAAAGGTAGAAAATAAATGGAAATATTACATATTATGATACTTTTCAAATGAAATCCAAAAAACAAATGGAAACACAGCATATTTTGATACTTTTCAAATGAAATGCACAACGCAAATGGAAATATATCTTTTATGTTGTGTATTTCTCTCTGGGTAGTATCAGTCGTATCACAGTTCTCCACATTATATTTAGCAAATGGGTTCAATGACTAATGCCCCTTTTTTATCCCCTGGTCTCTATTTATGTTGTAATTCTCATTTACATAGGATACTATACCTCCCTGAATCAAAGAGGCCGGACACCCTTGTTTTTTCTGCTACTATTTCTGATTACTCTCATACTGTGATCTCCTTCCTCTTGTCTGTTTTTTCTTTAATGGTGATCTTGGTCTTTATTTTCTTCTTCACTCTCCATCTTTTCATTCTCACTTTCTTCCAATTCTTACTCTGTTCCACTTTTGTGACTTTCTGTCTCTTCTTGCTCTTGATCTTCCATTTCCATGTCATCTAATTCCTTTCTGCTTCTTCACTGATCCACATGTGCTATTATATTTTGTCCCTTTTTCTCTAGTATATTGTGTTCTTTTTGTATCAGGAATTTTGCTTCTTCTGGCTCAGCCTCTTTATTCATTCTATACCATACCTTTTCTTTTGTTAAAAAGGACATAGTTACAGGGACTCTGATTTGTCTGCCCATTAATGCCATGTGGAATGGATCTATAGCTAAGAAGCATTTCCAGTAAATATGCTTCTAGGCTTTCATTAAGTGGTGAGAATGCTTTTAACCCAATTTTTAGGAATTTATCATTATTTCCACAATGCCATTAGATTGTGGATGATACAGTGGTGTCTTGTATGAGATACATCCTATCTGTTTCAACCACGCACATAAATTCTCATTGCAAAATTCAGGTGCATTGTCAGTGATTACTGTCCGGGGTACTCCATTCCTTGAGAATATCATTCAGTAGTTGCTTTATTGTGGTGGCTTTTCTGTCTTTTATTCTGACAACCTCTGGCCATCCTGAATACAGGTCTACTAATACTAAGAACAATACACTATCTTTGATATGTGCATGATCCATGTGGACGCTAACCCATGGCTCTGCTTCCTTGGGCCATGAGTGAATTTTCCTTTACTTGAAATTATTATTTCCGTACATTTTGGGCATCTCTTAATATATTCTTCTACATCTTTTGAATATCCTGGCCACCAAGCTTGTAACTTTAGGCTTTTTTTGCATGACTATTATGCCAAAATGCAAGTCATCATGCACTCCTCAGTATTTGTGGAGCTACAATTATATCTCCATTGCATATTATTCCATTTTCTATAGTCAGTTTGTGCTTCATTTCTTTAAAGGGTCACTTTGCCATCAAACAATTGCTCCATACATTGTTTCTTATTCGCTCCACTATTCTGCTTAATATTGGGTCTTGCTCTGTCTCTACTTTGAGTCTATTTAGAGGCAGAACATCCGTTTCAACCCAGTGTATTATTTTGTCTTCCGCCTTTTCCTGTTTTCCTCCTGCTTCATTCTTGAACTGCAATCTTGATAATGCATCTATGTGATGGGTAGTGTTCCCTTTTACATTTATTATGTCAAAATTGAATGACATGATCTTTATCATTCATCTCAAAATCCTTGATGATGTTACTTTTGGCAATTCTTTTCTTGGGTTAAATATGAATTCCAATGATTTGTGGTCTGATTTTAATAAGAATTTCTTTCCTATCAAAAGATTTTGTGCCCTTTCTATGCTCCATATAATCACTAGTGCTTCTTTTTCAATATTCGAGTAGTTAATCTCAGTTGACATTAATCTTCTTGATATGTACATGATTGAGTGGTGTTCTTGCAATATGATAGCAGCAATCCCCTTTTCACTCATGTCTGTGGTTAATGTTACTTCTTTTTGTGGATCAAAAACTTTTATTATTTGTTTACTCCTCAGTATTTTCTTTACTGTTTCAAAAGAGATAGTTTGCTCTTGTGTTCAGTTACATTCATTATTTTTCTTGTGTAATTTTGCAAATTGCTCTATTACATCACTGTATCTTGGAATGTCTTGGAATCCTCAAAAAGGATTCTAACTCCTTTTTATTTGTTGGTGGAGCTATTGCTGTTATTTTTTTTTATTTTCTTGTCAGGTGATATGCCTTTTTTTGATATTTGCTATCCTAAATAAATATGATATCTTCTTGCAGTCAAAACTACATTTGTCTTTGTTTATAGTCATGCCTGCCTTGTTCAATCTCACTAAAATTTGCTCTATTTTATATTTCAATTCTTCTCTGATTCTTGCACCTATGGATATATCATCCTGGTATATTATCATATTTTTTATTTTTCCTAATAAGACTCTTCTATCACTTTCTGAAAAATATGACTTGACATCTAAACCCGAAACAGTAGACGCATCCATCTTAGCAAGCCTATAGGGGTGTTTATCATAGTTACTTCCTTGAATTTTTCATCAATTTCTATTTGGTTGTATGCTGCCTTGAGATCAATTTTTGCAAAGTGTTCCATTTTTGCTAACTCATGTCTCGCAGTTTCGATATTTGGCAACAGAAAAGAGTCTGAACATATCTGGTGATTTACCCCTAGCTTGTAATCACCACATATCCTTAAATCTCCATCAGGTTTCTTTATCGCTACTATTGGTAACACCCAGTTACTACCTCCTTGAGTCACTCTTTTTAGTATGCCTTGTATCATTTTGTTTAACTTGGCCAATTCATATTCTACCAAAGATAGGATATGAATTGGAACCTCTCTCGACTCTGTATATTTTGGGTTATATTTCTCTTTTAGTTGAATACTTGCAGCATGACTTCACTACCTGTATCAACTTGCATGTTAAATATTTGGCCATTTATTCTTTTTTTTCTCCTTCTTTTTTGCATATATCTGCAAATATTTCAGCCTCTTCTTTGGAGGGGCTTTGTACTTTTTGTACTCTTTCTATTTTCTTTTCGTATTTGTTGTTCTGAAAATGGTCTCTTTTTTTGCAATTTGAGCATACTTTTCCTAATGTGGGACATTTGTACCTGTCTCTCTCATAATTTTTTCCACAGTATCTAATTTAATTATAGACTTGGTCATGCTCGTCCTGTATGCCTCGAATTCTTCTTTTGGTTGATTAAATTAACTAATCAACTCTAACTGTTGTAAAAATTCAGCGCTAGCCTCCAAACTCATGTTATTACTTTGTAAACCTTCCAGTATTTTCCGTTTGTGGTTTTGGTCTTGCAAACCTTCAATTATTCTGAGAAGAATTAATTCACTTCTATGGTCATTTCCTGAGTTCCCAGCCTTTTAAATTCACATTACTTAGTATATTCTTTTAATCTATGTAAGTACTGTATAATGGACTCATTTGGTGTTTGTCTTGTTTCTAAAAACTTTGTTCTTTCAGCAACGACCAATCTTTTCTTTGGTTTTATGTTATTTTTATAACTATGACAATTTCTTCAAATGTCTTTTTTTCTAATTCCCTTAGGTAACACATTGTTGAAAATTTCTTCACCACTTCGCACCTAGCAGTAGCAAGAAATAAATCCGTTATTTCTTTTTCTCCTCCTTCGGTCTTGGTGTCTCTTCATTTTTTACTGTTGCAAATGCAGCAAAAGTTCTGATCCATGTCTCTATGTATTCTGGATCTTCCAGCACATTCAAGGATTCAATCGGTGATGCCATTGTTATGTTGGGTATTTCTCTCTCAGTCATATCACAGTTCTCCACATTACACTTAGCAAACAAGTTCGCTGACTAATGCCCCTTGGTTCACCGTCTTCTCTCTATTGATGTTGTCATTCTCAATTACATATGATACTACAATAGCATATTTTGTTACTTTTCAAATGAAAAAATGATATTTTTCAATTGAAGAGGTGGAAAATAAATGGAAATATAGCATATTTTGTTATTTTTCAAATTAAAAGGTAGAAAACAAATAGAAATATAGAAAGTTCAGAAATTTTTTGAATGGACAGAGAGAAATCAAACTGAAATATAGTATATATTGCTATTTTTCAAATGAGTAGTTTGAAAACAAATAGAAATATAGCATATTATGATATTTTGCACTTGAAAAGGTAGAAACTAATGGAAATATAGCATATTTTGATATTTTTCAAAAGAAAGGTAGAAAAAAAGGAAATATAATATATTTTGATATTTTTTAAATCAAAAGGTAGAAAACCAATGGAAATATTGTATATTTTGACATTTTTTAAATGAATAGATAGAAAACAAATGGAAATATCACATATTATAATATTTTTCAATTGAAAATGTAAAAAACATGTAAATATTGCATATTTTGATATTTATCAAATGTATAGTTAGAAAACAAATGATAATATAGCATATTTTGATATTTTTCAAAAGAAAAGGTAGAAAACAAATGGAAATATAGCATATTTTATAATTTTCAAATTAAACTTAGAAAACGAATGGAACTATTTTTCGATTGAAAAGGTAGAAAAGAAATGTACATCTAGCATATTTTGTTATTTTTCAAATGATGATGCAGAAAACTATAGGAAATATATTATATTTTGATATTTTACAATTGAAAAGGTATAAAATAAGTGGAAATAGAGCATATTTTGTTATTTTTAAACTGAAAAGCCAAAAAACAAATGAAAATGTTGCATATTTTGATAATTTTTAAAAGAAAAGGTAAGAAACAAATGGAAATATAGGAGATTTTCATATGTTTCATTTGAAATGTTAGAAACCAAATGTAAATATTGCATATTTTGATAGTTTTCATATGAAGACATAAAACTAATGGAAATATTGAATATTTCAATATTTTTCAAATGCAAAGATAGAAAAAACATAAAAATATAGCATATTTTGATATTTCTGAAATGCAAAGCCTGAAAACAAAGTAAATATAGTGCATTTCGATATTATGATACTTTTCAAATGAAATGCAGAAAACAAAGGGAAAGACAGCATAGTTTGATATTTTACAATTGGAAATTTAGAAAACAAATAAAAATGTTATATATTTTGATATTTTTCAAATGAAAAGATAGAAAACAAATGCAAATAATGCATATTTTGATATCTTTCAAATGAAATACCTAAAAACAAATGTTAACCGTTTTTTATTATTTTATATTTTGTTATTTATCAGTTGAAAAGGTAGGAAACAAATTGGAATTGAGCATATTTTGATATTTTTCAAATAAAAAGGCTGAAAAAAAGAGAAATGTAGCATATTTTGATATTTTTCATTTGAAAAGTTAGAAAATGTATGAAAATACTGCAGATTTTTATATTTTTCAAATGAAAAGTATAAAACAAATGGAAATATAGCATATTTTGATATTTTTCAATTGCAAATGTAGAAAATTAATAGAAATATGTCAGTTTTTTTCAAATTAAAAGGATAAAAACAACCATAAATATAGCAAATTTTTATATTTTTCCATACAAAAATGTACAAGTGTAAATATTGCATGTTTTGATATTTTTTAAATGAAAAGTTAGAAATCAAATGGAAATATTTTTCTATTTTCCTATTTTTAGGAAAAGTCTGAAAAACATCAGAAATGAAAGCATATTTTGTTATTTTTCAATTTAAAATGTAGAAAACATGAAAATATTGCATGTTTTTATACTTTTTAAATGAAAAGTTAGAAAAACAAATGGAAATATAGTATATTTTGATATTTTTCAAATGAAAACAAATTGAATATAACATGTTTTGATATTTCTTAAATGAAAAGGTAGAAAACAAATGGAAATATAGCATATCTTGATAGTTTTCAAATGATAGGTAGAAAAATAGGGAAATTTTGCATAATTCAATAAATGAAAACATAGAAAAGACCGTAAATATTGCATATTTTGATATTTTTCCAAAGAAAAAAAAAAAAGTGGAAATATAGCGTATATTGATATTTTTTAAATGAAATGTTGAGAACAGATGGAAATAGAGAATATTTTGATATTTTTCAATTGAAATATAGAAAACATATAGAAATATTGCATGTTTTTATATTTTTTAAATGAAAAGTTAGAAAAACAAATATGATACAGTGATATTTATTGAATGAATAGGAAGAAAACAAATGGAATTATTGCATATTTTTCAAATGAAAATGTAGAAAACAAATGGAAATCTTGTGTGTTTTGCTATTTTTCAAGTGAAAAGTTAGAAAACCAATGGAAATATTGCTTATTTTGATATTTTTCAAAGAAAAACTTTGAAAACAAATGGAACTATCGCATGCTATTTTTCAAACTTTTACATGTTTTTTACCTTAACAATTAAATATATCAAAATATGCAATATTTCCATATATTTTTTAACTTGACAATTGAAACGCATCAAAATATTTGTTTTTGCATTTTATTATGAAAATTATCAAAATATGCTGTATTTACGTTTGTTTTCTTCCTTTACTTATGAAAAATATCAATATGTGAACTATTTGCATTTGTTTTCAACCTTTTCTCATAAAAAATATCAAAAAATGCTATAATTGTTTGTTATCCTCTTTTTCTCACGTGAAATATGAAAATGTTATATTTGCATTTTTTTCTGCTTTTTCTCATAAAAAACATCAAAATAGCCTCTGTACATTTGTTTTCTGCCTTTTGTTTTGAGAAATATCAAAATATTTGATATTTATATTTGTTTTCTACTTTTTCTCATGAAAAATATCAAAATATGCAGTATCTGCTAAGCTCTACTTTCTTTTTCTCATGAGAAATATGAATGTATGTCATATTTTCATTAGTTTTATGCCTTTTCTAATGAAAATATGTTATATTTACATTGTCTTTTCTGATATCTCTTATGAAAAAATATCAAAATATGCACTATTTACATCTGGCTTCTGCATTTTCTTATGAAATATACAATATTTACATTTATTTTCGGCCTTTTCTTATGAAAACTTTAAAATATGCTATATTTTCATTTGCTTTCTTTTAAGAAATATCAAAATATGCTATAGTTACATTTGTTTACTGCATGTGAAAATATCATATATTTACATTATTTTTCCGATATTTCTTATGAAAAATCAAAATATACTATATTTACATTTGTTTCCTACCTTTTTTTTAATAAAGATATAATCATTTACTATATTTACATTTGTTGTCTTCCTTTTCTTATGAAAATTTCAAAATATGCTATATGTACATTTGTTTTTTGCCTATTCTTGTGAGAAATAACAAAATATGCTATATTCACATTTGTTTTCTACCTTTCCTTATGAAAAATTTTGAAATATGCTATATGTACATTTGTTTTTGGCCTATTCTTGTGAGAAATATCAAAATGTGCTATATTTACATTTGTTTTCAGTGTTTTCTCACTAGAAATATGAAAATAAGCTATATTTATATTTTGTTTTCAAAATATACTGTGACATGCACCGGTGGTCGCAGTTGCAGTGCCAACGCCAATATGGGACGTCCACTGGTCGCGACGTCAATATATGACACTGCGCTGTCGACCCATAGTCAACTCCCAGTTGCGGCGCAAAGCTGTAAGCTTTCTTCCACCAGCATTTTGGGGTTGACTCCTTGTCGCTGCCACCAGCCTGTATCCCAGTCGATCTATGGTCATTTCCGGTTCGATGCCAGCCTTGTTGTTCTCAGCTTGCTTCCCACACTTGGTCACCGAAGTAACTGCTTTGATCTCAAGTCTAACCTACCCACATTGTGACTTTGATCTTAGGTAGACGAAATCATGCAGGCGTCGGGCCATAGTGCAAGCTGAATCCGGGGTAAAGGTGATACCGCACAAGTGTAAGTAAAAGAAAAATAATAAAACAAACTCACGAAGTTCAAATATGTTGAGAAATAACAATTAACTTTATCCATCTGTTGAATACAGGAGTGTGTTTCTCTCCCGGCCCGTTTCTATGGATTTGTGATATTTTTTGTGTTTCTTAAGTGAGTTATGGTATCTTAAGTCGTTCGTCAATAAAAACTTGCTTTTGATAGGAAGACTAAGTTGAAAAGGATGTGGAAATCTTTTGGTCAGCTTCTGCGAGGCTGGTCTTCAACTGCAACTCTAAACTCTCTTGAAACTCTGTTGAAAACTCGAGACAGTCATTTATATGGACACCGACCAACTCAGGGGTGGGGCCTGTCATGGTTTGGGTTCTTTGACAATTCTTAATTCCCAACAAGAATTCTCTTTGTTCTTAGGCGAGGAAAATTAGTTACTTCCCATTTTTGGAAGATTAATCACTTTTCACTTTGGGGTTCCTCCCTCATCTGTGAGGGAAGGTTGGAGGAGAGTTATCCTCCGAGACTCTTCCTCTCTCACAATGGTATTTCATACCAATCCCCTCAATGAGTGTTAACAACTTATCCGTCTTTCTCATACATTCACCTCCGCCTATTGCCCATGCTACTTCTTAGCCAATGATCTCTCGGAAGTGTGGGTGGGGCTAGACTGGCCCTCATGTTTACAAAATCTTTTTTTTTCCTTTCTATTTCCTTTTTCTTTAGCCAAAACATTTACAATTCCCAGATTGCCATTCAATTCCTTATCACATTCCAAATCCACTTTAGCCAACTTTTACTGGGTGGTCATGTTTATCTGATAATTAAATTCTTTATTTTTCTCATGTCTTAAAATTCTCTTATCACCAGATGCCTATTCAACAGTTTGAAAAAAATAATAATAACACTTTCATCTGTGATTTCTTTCACATGCAAAGATTCATACATACAACAGATGGGTCTCTTCGCTGGACCCAAGAACCAAAATTAAATGATATCTCTGAAAGATAATTAATGGCTATTCTCTAGGGTGGCCTCAAGCTGAAATTTTTTCATGGCCACATGCATCATCCGACTTTGTTTATCTTTCAGAATTCTGTTTCGTTTGACGCGTCACTCCCTTATCATGACATTAATTAATTTGACAGAATCACAGTCTTGCTTTTCTGTCTTTTGCGAAAAGTATCTTCCTTTTGTAAATAAAATAAATTCTTCTTTTTTTAATGTCGCTCTTTTGGTATAACTCTTTCTCGCCTTAAGTATTTCCTGTTTTTAATTTCTATGGTTAATTAGTTAGTCAATTACCATAGCTAAATAGTGTCACAATGCTATATTTCCATAAACTTTCTGCCTTTTCTTATGAAAAATATAAAAAATATGCTATATTTGCATATGTTTTCAGCCTTTTCTCATGAAAAATATGAAGATGTTTTATACTTTCATTATAATGCTGATCCTCTGGCACGGTGTTAGTTATAACATGATCTCTGGTCAAGGTGTCAATGTGACACAGTATCCTAACACCACTGAGCCGATGTCATCCACAAGACCAGCTGTTGGTCCAGTATTACAGGTTAGTCTCCAGTTTCAAATGTCAATTCATTTCCACTCACCAGCCACGTTGTGATTTTTTATCCTAGCAAGTAGTTATTGGGTATTAGAATTCCGAAAACTCTCTGTTGGTTTACCTGCAATCTTGTTGGTTGAGAATCAGTTTAACAGAAATTAATATGGCCAAGTCGATCCGATTTTAGAGGGACAAAAGTTTTATATATATATATGTATATATAATATCAACAATACATATAATAATACAATTCTCGTGGTAAAAGTTGAATGTCTCTTGTATATGAACAATGATCAACAAAACAAGAAAATACTTCATGTGATTTCAATAAAGGAGAAAGATGGCTTCCTTTTAACCATTTTTGGTCTGTTCTTAGCACAACTACTACAACTGTCGATGTTCCCATCCCTAGTAGTAGTAATAGTAGTCATGATATTAGTGGTAGCAGAAGCAGCAGTACTTATATCAACATCACATGCAGCGGGTACTTTGTTCCAATCTCTGACGTCACTTCCTCACTGTCTCTAACCCAACTCTGCTCTGCTCTTTATATAGAGAACTGGTGATGTATTTGTTTTTCTAGTGCAAACTTATTGACATACTTTTTTCTAAAAAAAAAACTTCACACTCGTTTCATCTTTCAGTACCCTGACCGTATTGCCATTGTTCTAAGTTTATCTATTAATAGTTCTGAGCAATTTTAGTAAACTTTACATAGATTCATGCTGTCTTGTTTTATTGATAAAGTTAACCTTTAGATCAAGACATTCTTAATTCTATTAATAATCTTTTGTACGCTTAAAGAGAAGAAAAGAATGTATTTTGTGTTCTAAATTTACTATCTGTAACATTTACATTTCAAAGTCTTTACATCTTGGTTCTTTTGAAAACGCCTTTTTTTCCTGTTTTCCAGCATATTCTCCTTTATTATCATTATTATTATTTCGGGGTGATATTGCCACAACATTTTTTTCTGCCTTTTCTTATAAAATATCATCATATGCCATAATTGCATTTGTTTTCTTCCTTTTTTATGAAAAATATCAAAATATGCTATATTTCCATTTGTTTTCTACCTTTTCTCTTGAAAAATATCAAAATACAAAAGACCTGTTGTTCATATAACATCAGGACAAACTCTACACAGATTAAAGTCACCCATAGAGGAGAGTGTCATTAAGGACTGGGTGTATGCCGTTCCATGAAGCTGTGGCAAGAAATATAAAGGAGAACCAGGCTGGAATACTGTAAAGCCATAATAATAGGAGAAATAGAAGAATCAGGTCTGTCTAATCACATATTTAGAAAAAGGAGATCTCTGCACCCTGTGGGATGAGGTTGAAATAATAGACACTGAACATTACTGGAAAATATGAAAACTTAAGGAATTAGGAATGCTAGGCAACAAAGATCTCCTAAGCTGGGCAAACATAGAAATTAATACAATATGCATGGCTTCCACAGTAAAAAACTTCCAGGATCTTTCCAGGAATATGTTAAGAAGTTTCAAGGACTGAAACTGATGCATGCACACACACACATACACAAAGTGAATGGTCATCAATTTCAAAAACACAAACTTTGTGATTTATCTTTTAATAGTTTGACAGATGAGATGTTAATAGAAAAGCTACAGTTGTTTCCAATAATTCATGTCACATGGATCAGTTGAAAGCAGTGAAGAAATCAGTGTTGAAGCCATAATTGCAGACCTATACATTTTGTGTAGCATTCTACAGTTTGAAGTTCTACTACACTTGAAAATTTGAATTACACATTTTAATTCTTACATCTACACATTTCAGCTATCTAGACTACTCATGGTTTGTGAATGTCACTAAAATTCTTGATTGCTGCAGATTTCCTGTGAAGTATAATGGTTTAGAAATTTTTGCAAGAACTACACTTTTTAGCTACCCCTAATACTCATGGATTTTGTTGCACATGGCACAAAACACAATGATGTTAATATTTTTTCAGTTCATCTAGTTTAACATTCAGGTTCTCTTCCTATTTTGATATCTCTATGGACTTTGCAGATCTTCACATAGTATTGGATTTTGCAATAAGTGTGTAGTTCTGAATCTGCTTACTTTTCTCCACATAGCTATCAGCTGACTTGAGCAAATTTTGTGTGCATCATTCAAGCTTGTGTTTTTTAGTCTTCAGTTCTTCAATTTCCACAATAGATTTTCGTTTTTGTCCAGTTGCTCCTTTCTGCCTTTTTCTTTTCTCATCCTCAAGGCTGTATGCTGTTCTGGCATTGGAAGCACTGCAGAGAAGAGCCTTAGTCAAGTGAAGATTCCCAGCACCTACAATTTTGATAACGTGTGCTTTGACCAGAATCTTGTTTCATATTGTCAGTAGAAATTTCTTTATTCACTGAGAAATTTTGAGGCATATCCATGAGAGTACCAGCAATCTGCAAACTTTTCACAGTTTTTAACATTCTTTGTTACTAGACAAAGAAGAGTAGAACAAAGTGTCCAGATGGTCTTCAAGCAATATTTCCAGCAGCCTCCTCTTCAAACTAATGATGTCATCACAATTAAACTTGCTGACTTGATATCTTTTTAGACTGTCTTCTGTGCAGATTTTTTTTCACAAATCAATTCAACTTACCTCACAAGAGAATATCTAAGATGAGGCTTTGCCAGAAATTTCTCAATGATGGTGATGAACATTGTGTTTGTTGCAAACAGATCTTGTTTTTGTTGTCACATTTCCTTTTTTGGATAAATTTTGCATAGCTCTCTCTGCCAGAAATCAACACTCAATCTTTACTGCATCTTTGTTCATTTGGGTTTGACAAAACTCTTACAAATTCATTCAGTCAGGAAAATGTACTTTTTAGCGTGTTCTTACAAATCTTACCAGTTTCATGAGCATGCTAAAAAGATCATCTGCAAGGAAAGGAAGCAACTTTATTTCTCTTATAATTTATCAGAAACGGTTCAGTATCTTTTGAAACAGACACAAAAATCAGCAGTTTCCCTGAAAATAAAATGTCATTCATGTTTGACAGTACTGCAAGGGACTTTGCATGCTTTTTTAATTAAGTTCACAAATTTGATGACATCTGGCCAAATGTCTAGGAGTTGTTTGTACATTTTCTAGCAATTCTATGGCAGAAATAGAAAGCCAAATAAGTTTTCATCATTTTTTCACACTTAGAACAAAAGCTAGAAATACAAGTTCTTATTAGCCTGCAAAATTTAAAAATAACATTCTTATTTTTTCAAAGATGCATTTACTATCCTAAGACACATCAAAGATACATTTTCTATCATCCTTCCAGTTTATATTTTCTTTGAGTCAAATTTGATTTATAACTTGTTACCTTTGGCAAATGTAGTTTACACATACACATTGATATGAGCCGTATAAAATATCTATTTTTTCAGCATGAACTGACCCACCAGCTATCTACAGATCAAAAGGACTTATTACTTTTGAAATTGACATGCGAATAAATTTTATTCAATTGTTCAAATTTTAAAAAAGATAAATTTTCCGAGATTCTACTAAAATAATCTATTTTCCTTTTAGCTACAATTTCAATGAGTGTGAAAATGAAATTAAATTTGGCAGAAATGTTTACTTGTCTCTGATACTTTTTATCTTTGATTTTACTCTTGAGCATGGATGACAACTAGAAGACATGCCTTCAGATTCTTTCTCACCACCTACATAAGGTCATGAACTCATTCTAGTCAAGGAAACAAATCAGTTTGCAATAATTGTCAAATAGTAATATTTGACAATTATTGCAAACTGATTTGTTTCCTTGACAATTTAAAAAAAAAATTTCTTAAAGGACAATTTTAGTTTGTAAAAAAGCCAGATTTCTGGGATTTATGAATTGAAAAAAAGGATGTATAGGCAGCCCAATTTAGAAAATTCCAGGACTTCTCACTCCTTGGAAAAGGCCCTGGCAAGAACACATGGCCCAGTGGATAAAAGCATCAGTTGAAGTAATCCTAAAAGTAAACTAAATTAGATTGAAATATCAATGTATATCACCTGAAATATACAATGGCAGAAATGTGAATTTGACACCGAAGATAACAAATAGTTTCAACACTTCGTCTCAGAAATATAAAAGGGATATTATTTCGTTTTGTTTCAAATCCACCTGAGATTAATTTATAGAACATTTGTAGAACAGACAAGCTTGTTCCACAATTTCAGTTACTTAAGACTTGTTAAACAGAAACAACTTTTTTTTATAGAACAACAAATATATTAAAATATTTTTAATGCTTGAGTATGAATTAAAATTACAGCATAAATATTGTATAATTTAAGTAAACATTTCTTGTTTATTTTTGTCAGATTATGATTCTTGCTGATAAATGTTTGATAGATCATCATCATCAGTCTCATGACTGGATGTGATGGTTGCATGTCAATGTCTGACTCTTTGAATGATCTTCTAGTCTACTCAGTGTCAGCTATCTCTTCTTTTCTTTCAGGTGATACCATGTAGGATGGTAGCTGAAAAATTGTTGGTTCTTATGAAGTGTCCATATCATTTTAACTTTCTCTTCATGACAACAGTTATGGAATCTTCCAAAGGATTTACATCTCATTTCTAATACTTGGATTATTCACCTTCAATGTTTAACAAAGATTGAGAAGGTCAATACATGTAACAGTCTCATTTTTTATTTCAGGCAGATGTTATTTTTGCAACAACTGATAGTTTGTGCTGTTCTTGTAATTATTTTTATTCTAGAGCCCTCTTTGCTGATAACTGATCAAAGATATTTGAATTATCTCACTACTTTAAGTTCCTAACCATCAACTTATCTTGCCTGAAAGCTTTTTCTCATTTTCAGTTTTTTTAGCATTAATCTCCATGCCATATCTGGAAGATTCTTATCAATGTTCTTCCCCAGCCAGACCATCTATGTCATTTACAAAGCAAAGGTATTGTGACCTATGATGCTGACATTGCCCTACTGTTCAAGGGTATCACTCAAATGATGTGTGGAACCACTTTCCTATGGAGCCATAGAACATTGTGTTGCTTGCTTAGTAGATATACATCTCCTTTTATAAAGATGACCAATCCAACAAAATAACAGATGTGAACATTTTGAATTTTAAGTGAGGAGTAGTCACTTGAAATTAAGATCCAAAATATAATCTAAAATAAAAACATTCACAAGATAATGTTATGCTATTAATTGCCCCCATAAAAAAAAGAGATTGTAATGGAAGGTTTCATTTCAGACAGCTGTTCACTTAAGACTTTTACCACCACTAACAGTGTACTCAAGCAGGATCTCACAATACCAACAAACTTGGTTGGTTTTCTGTCAGTGTGAGAATGCCAGATAAAAATACATCCTCATCATATATTCTTGTACTGACAACTATCCAGTCATTGTGCAGCCAGAAATATAATATTAATTCAATGATGCAAAATTTGAATTAAAAAAATTACCATGAACTTTAATTGGAAAGTAGAGATGATATTTAACATCTAAACTGAAATGATTGGCATTCTTGTTTTAAAACTGATAATTATACCAAGATTCAAAAGAATCCTGTTTACTCTGATTTTTTCTGAAGTGATTTTCTTATTTTAACCCTATTTTCAAAAACATTGTTGAGTCATATCACTTTTTTTAAGATGAGATATGCATTGCTATAGACCCTTGAGAACACATTGTTGCTCCAACTAGTCTCATGAACTTTCCTTGTGTCATTCAGGCAGATGTTATTTTTGCAACAACATCCACTTTTTATATTTCAGTGGCATTTTGTTTAGAGTTCTAAAGTGGCTAAAATAAAAACAACAATCCACAGGTCAAAAGCCACAAAACTGTCATTCACATGCCACAGTGAGCAAGAACACCACCTTAAGGAACTAGGCAAATTGATTGATTGAGATAGATAACAAGTTTGCGTGATATTCTACTTCACAAGAAATGCAAGCCTCCCTTTTTTGCCAGCACATAACCCATGAGAACAAATGATTGTCAAATCATGAGAATAGGGAGAGTGATCAACCAGTTGAAAGCCACATTCATGCACGGCCTCCATTGAAACCAAGGTCTTGTGTGCTAGAGTATTGTCCTGATGAAACAAAATCCCTTTTGTCAGTTTTCCTGGGAATTTTGTCTTGCTAGCCTTTTGTAACTGCCTCAGCAAGTTGGCATAGTACTCTCCATTGGTGGTGTGGCCCTTTTGAAGATAGTTTTTGAGGATGCAAAATTTTATTGACAGAGTCCATCACCTTCCCTGCAGATGAAACAACTTCAGCCTTCTTTGGAGCAGGTGAGAAGACGTGTTTCCACTGTATGGATTGTCTCTAGCTTAAAGCAATGAATCCAACACTTATCCTGGGTCAGGAAATGTTCAAAGAAACCAGCTGGATATGCTCCAGTTTAAGATTTTCCCATGATGTGATCAGCCTGGATCAAGTATCAGAAGATGTAGAGCTCTCTGAGCAGAAACTGTCATCATACCAAGTTCATTGTGCAGAATATTCTAAACTCTCATGGGATATGCTAATGGCATTGGCTATTTGATTTATAGCCTATCATACATCACCATGTAGTAAACACAATCAAGGTTTTCCTCAGCGATAGCAGTTTGCAAGATACCCACCCCCCTAAATTCAGCTGCCCACTTTTGCACTGTTGATAAAACTGGTGTGTAATCCCCTAATGTAACAACCATGTCAGCATAAATGTCCTTTGGGGGCTGAACTCATTTTCTGCAGGTACTTAATATCAGAATGCCAAGTTTTGTCCATTTTCTAGAAATGTCAGCTTACCCAGAAATAAGCAATGCATTAATAAGAGTTGAAATTAATGCAAGTTTTTACCACTCTAGCATCACACCTTCTTAATCAGCCTATGAACTTTTCAGCCCACCCTCTTAGAGATGAAAAATTGTGTACATGTTAACTGACACTACAGCTGTAATTGGGATACCTATATATAATGGCAAATTATTTTATGTTAGCATTGTGTGGATTTTATAACCAGCAGTAAAGTCTGCAAAATGAAATCTTCAGTGCATCTACTCACTTGACCAAAAGGGAAAAATAAATTAATACTTCTGAGATCAATAGCACTTGAATGGACATTGGAAATGTCCATTTGCAAGCTTATATAAACACAGTTAGGATTGAAAGTAGTTTCAAGACAGCCGTTGTCAGGGTACAGGATTCCCTTTGTAGAGAAGTACAAAGGGATGGTAGGAAGGAGCAAGAGTAATTGCTGGTTGAATAGAAAAGCTGATTAATCATGTTATGACAGAATTACCAGAAATTTTCACAAGTGTCACCTAAGTACCCATCACACTGTCCTGTTCATTTCTCTCTATGGCATTAATTATCACTTGTTTCCTTGTGAACATATGGATTTTTCTCACCGACATGAACAAGAACAGATACACAACATGGAGTTATTTGTTTGGTGACAACCTGAGGGGGATCAGTTGTATGTTTATAGATCATCACTAATTTGACAGAGTATAGGATAATTTATTTTTCTGGATTACTGACCATTAGAATAAATGTAACCTGATAGCTAACCACTTTATCCTACCTTTAAAATAAACATGTTGGTTAATAAAGAAAAAGTAAAAATGAAAATCAAGTGAAATTTAAATGAAATACCGGTAAAATAAAAGGTAATTGTTGCCTTACATAAGGAAGTTCATCAAACGTTCACACTATTATTTTCTTCATTGGAGCCATGATGGAAGCTAAATGTCATCAGATTATAATAAAAATGCACAAAAGACAGGTAGAAATGCCTTATCAGTGTTTGAAAATGCTCACAAACATCAGTGGCAGGACTGGGTAGTGACTTGGGAAATCTGAAATTGTGCTGATAAGTACTGGATTAGTGCCGACCAACCTGCACTATATAAACAATTTGTCTAAATGATACTTTAGTAACTTGGAAAAACATTTGAATACAAGTGCAGTTGATATTTTATAGTTAATTTGGTAAATTATGAGCTAGGCTCCTCAAGAACTCAATAGTATCCACATTTTCAAATCTAAGAACAGTTTCATGTATTCTATTTGCAGCTCTATACATTTAGTTTCTGTGGTGGCTCATGCTCAGCTAGTATCCATTCATGATATGCATCTATCTTTCTGTACTATATGCAGGTCATGTATTAATTTCCAGATGGTGGATTTTATTTTTCTAAATAAAGTTACAAATTGGAAACTTTATAAATTCTGCCTTTGAACAGTGATGGTGACAACAACTCAAAATAAACATTCCAAAACATCAAACCCCATAAGTTGTTACTAAATTTCTATTACTGAGACACATTTGTAATATCCTTCAATTATTAAACAATTTAGTAAAAATTGAACATCTTGGACAATTGCAATTTTTTTTCTTCATATATAGTATTTTTTTGAAGAGTAGTGGGAAATAATTAACTTTATGCAGGATTTTGATTGGTGCTAATATTTAATTTTTTTGTAATTATTTCAAAACATATTTCTCATACAAAGAGAGAAGAGAAACAGCATCGTACATAGATTCTTATAATTCTGCAGGTTGTGGTAAGTCAAATCAAGTTTTTCTATTTTGTCTTTTCTCCTAGTTGCAACCACGTAAGGAAAGGCATTAAGCAAATGCCAGAGTAACATTCATCCCTGACCAAGCTGAGATCTATGCACCTTATAAAGCAATAGTGCTTAATAATACCACATTACAATACATTAGTGGAGGAAAGCAGAGGGGGAGACTACTCTACATTATGAAGATGATATTTATATATGAAAAAAAAAAAAAAAAATGGTTGCAATCATTCAAACATTGATAATGCAAAAAGCTTTTAAACGATAATGTGATGTCAAGAGAATTTACAAAGACAAATGAACACAGAAGAAGAATTCGAGAAAGCATTTATTCTGAAACCTCATGATTATTCTACAAATGACTTTTGCTTTTTTTTTTTTTTAAACAATTTTCTCTGGATCGAATATGAATAGGCTAGTGATGACAATAGGTAGATAAAAAATAAGTAAAAATTAAGAGAATAGAAAGAAAAATATCTTATTGTTCACACAAATTTAAAAGAACTGCATCAACTGAAGGTTGGGTAAGTAAAAAGAGGGAACTTATTTAGGCAAATTTTATAGAATTGACACTTTGGGAGTCGATAATTCCTCCTCTATAGCTACCACGTTTCTTTTTAGTCTTTTCATGCCGGAACCCTTTTCCTCGTGTGTGTTTCAAGACATCATTGGCTCGTTCACCCCAGGAACCTTTGGCACCTTGCTGATGACATGATGTAGGGGAAAAAAAAGAAAAAAAATCACATTAAATAAAATAACAAAAAAAACTGTAAATAATCAAGTTTATTGTTAAACATGCACACACATTTTAGGTGATAAAAATATGAAACAGAGTGGAGAAGTTTTCATTTGAAATGTTTCATCCTTTAGGAATTCAGAGTAAATTGATGTTTATGTTGATGCAAATACCCATGTACATGAAGAAAAGAGTATGCTGATGATTAAAAATAGTAATTTTATATATCATTCTTTAAGGTTTTAATGAATATTGCCAAAGTGACAAATTACATCAGATTAAAATTTTTTTTCTGCTTGCTTACAAAAAAAATCTTGGAAAGAAGGAAATTATGCCTGACCAGTCTTGTGTTACCCTGTACCATAAAAATCCATTATATAACAACCATATATTTTAGCAATGGCTTCCCTGTCATAACATCCAATAGGAAGAATCTATGGCTCATATACATTTTCTTTTACAGTGGTATACATGTGATATGACAAAAATATAGGCAACACATCAAAAGACATGACTAATATAAAAACATGTATCATTATTAATGATAAGTAGTCAGCTTACCTTTGCTTCAAAGGAATTATCCCTTAAACGTGGATCAATTTCAACATGCTCAGATTGAACTCTTCTGAAAGGAGTGCCTTTGATCTGAAAGTCAAAAATAAATAACGGGATTAAAAGGCAATTATAGAAGTCTACAATGAAAAGTAGACATTATAGGGAAAAAAAAAAAAAAAAAAAAAAAAAAAAAAAAAAAAAAAAAAACTAAAACACTGAGCTAACCAATATCCAAGAGCAAATATTTGCATATTAATGTAGTGTTTCTCAACCACTATTCCCTGAAACCCGAGGGCTCCACAAGAGGTCACTTGAGAAACAATGATAAATAGGTTATTCATTTTTTAATATTTTTTTTGTTTAATTTTAAACTGCGTATAGACATTGTAAAAGAGGTATTGTCAAATATGTTATGTAAAATTCATAGATATGTCCAATGAAATAATTTGTACTATTATCTATAGCGAGTAAGCATGAAAGCAATTAAGTCCCAATTTTCAATTTCAGATTGATATTTAGTATTTTTTCAGTAATTATTGCAGTGTCAAGAGATTATTTGCAAGAACTAGAATTTAGTATTATGGCTTGTAAAAAAGAACTAACAATGAATGAAAAGAACTATATAATCAAAGAAATTAGCAAAGGAAAGTCTTCACATCAAATTTCTAAAGATTTGAAAAGGGATCATCGAACAATCAAGAAAATATGTCAAATGGGAATTCAACCAAGGAAAAAAAGTCTCAGGCTGAATTCAGGAATTTAACAAAGCGAGATCTATCACATATCTGAAGAGAATTAATAAGAAACCCAAATGTGTCAAGTGTGTTCATATTTGAGGCCGCTGGAGCTTCTATGGTGTCAAGAGAAACAAGGTGTAAAGCATTAAGGAGGTTTGCTGATGTAAAAAAAAAAAAAAAAAAAAAAAAAAAAAAAAATCAAATAAAGAAACCCATTTTAACAACCCCCCCCCAAAAAAAAACATAAGGAAAGAAGATTGCAGTGGGCAAAAAAAATACATGAAAACTGATTTTAGTAAAGTGCTTTTTACAGATGAATCAAGGATCACCCTCGATGGGCCCGATGGATGGGCTTGAGGATGGGTTTGCAAGCAACATCACTCAAGAACATTTTTTAAACACCAACAAGGCAGTGGTGGGATCATGATATGGGCTGGGATTATTGGTAACGAGCTTGTGGGTCCATGTAAACTGAAAGACGGGGTTAAAATGAATTCCAAAAGTTACTGATTTTCTAGAGCAATATTTCTTTGAATGGCTTGATAACCAGTCTTTAGCCAAGTGTAGATCTATGATCTTTATGCAAGACAATGCACCAAGTCATGCATCAAAGTTTACTAAATCCTGGTTGAAAGAAAAGGGATTTGTTGAAGATTCTCTTATGGACTGGCCTTCAAATAGCTGTGACTTGAATCCCATTGAGAACCTGTGGAGCATCCTCAAGAAATAGATTTATTCCAGAGGTCACACTTGCAATTCAACAGCAAGTGTGACCTCTGGGAGGCAGTTTAAGTTGCTGCAAACAACTTACCAGCCACTAAAATTGCAAATCTAACATCAGATGTTGACAATAGGCTGCTAAGAGTTATTGAAAAGAAAGGAGTATTTGTGCAATAACTTTTAGAAGGTTCTTATTTTTAAAATAAAATTTCTTTTTTTTAATGTTTTTCCTTTAAGAAATTGACGAATTTGTTCTAAAATCTTTTCATATTTTTTTTTTTTTTTTTACAAGGTATAATGTAGAAGTATCAAAATGAATAGTTGCAAATAAAGTACTGACAGTCAAATTAGTCTGTTTTGTTAACTTAGTAAAATTTTTTCCAACCAAAAACAATAGTTTTCTCTATCACTATATATTTAAGTTAATATTGAGTAGAATCTAAACAACATCATAATAGGATTTAACATTAAAGACGCAACTCTTTATACCAATTCATAACTTGCATATAATCTCTAGACGCAGTTTATATCTGTAATTTTACTATACATGTATATGTTTGGTAGATTCATGTATCATTGAGCAACTCACTTGAGTACAGGATACA